>RJWJ010014990.1:0-21203 GCA_004363605.1 Indri indri | reverse complement strand
GTTTTATAGGAAAATGGCCTTACTCTTAGGAGATGCATACCGAAATATTTAGGGGTGAAGAATCACAGTGTTCACATCTTACCTTCAAGTAGTTCAGCAAACCCACATACATAGTGATAAAGCAAACGTGAGAAAATGTTATTAGTTGTTGAATATAGGTGTTCATTATAACTATTTCAACTTTTCTGTATATCAAATATTCTTAATAAAGTTTGAGGGAAAGATAAACTTTTTAGATCTTCAGTCTAATGCTCTCCCAACTGAGCTATTTCAGCTAAGGCAGATAAACTTTTTAAAAAGCATGTTAAATGAATTTTTCTATTCTGGTTTCTGTAGAATTCTGGTTTTCTTGAGCATACTAGAGTGATCAGTATGGTGAGGAAGGGAAGAAAGTTCCAGCAGTTAATTGTAGAATGAGAGGAATAAGCATTAGGAATAGCCAAAAAAAAAGAATGTTTATGCCGGGTGCCATGGCTCATGCCTGTAATCCTAGCACTTTGGGAGGCCAAGAAGGGAGGATTGCTTCAGGTCGGAAGTTGGCGACCAGCCAGTCCTCTCTACAAAAAATAGAAAAATTAGCTAAGCATTGTGCTGGTGCAGACCTGCAGTCTCAGCTACTGAGGAGGCTGAGGCGGGAGGATCACTTGAGCCCATGAGTTTGAGGTTGCAGTGAGCTATGATCAGGTCACAGCACTCTAGCCTGAGCCGGAGTGAGACTTTGTCTCAAAAAAAAAAAAAAAAAAAAAAGAGGAGGAAGAATGTTTAACAACAGTAAATGGTTGGACAGTTGTTCTTTCTAGGCCAAGAAACCTCGCAGGGAAAGAAATGCCGATTTCTGATTTTTTTCTTTTTTAAACCAGCACAACAGATTTGTCCTGGACTGTAAAGACAAAGAGCCCGATGTACTGTTTGTGGGAGACTCCATGGTGCAGTTAATGCAGCAGTATGAGGTAAAGGTGGAAGGGGTGAGGGTTGGTCTTGGCTACTACTGTATATCCATTAATTACTAACACCCTTTTGTTCTCAGTTGAACTAGTAAACTTATTCCTGACTCTTAGAGAAGCTGTAGTTCAGAGTATAAGAGAAATTAGTTCTACCTTATGGTATTCTTTGTGCCACCAAGCATGATGAGACAAAAAATTAAAATTATTTATAACTAAACTCCCTTTTTTGCTGTGGCTTTCAAGAATCTTGATATTATTTTTGTTTATATTTGTCCTAGCCTGATTTTCAGTTATTTGTATTTTACTATTTCCTTATTTGTATTTGTTCACTTATATTTATCCTTGTCATGATTCTCACATATTATTTGTATTTTGCCATTTTCCTGTTTTGTAAAATATGTATACATATATTTTCTTTCTTTCTTTCACAGCCCTCATGCAGGACTATTTTATACATTTTTGTAGTGACCTGCTCCAGCTCTTTTTTTAGGATTAGGCATTCTTCCAAGGGAAATTTTTTAAAGAGATAGCTTTATTTCTTTTTGGCTCCAGCACTCTAAATTTCTTCATCTCTTGTTTCTACTTCACTCTATTCCTTTAAATAGTTGAATAAATGGAAATGAGAGTTTATTGGGTTGTCAACTTAATTATAAATGTTGATACCTCTTAAGGGGCATCATACTGAGTTGTGACTCAGTTCTTGAGCTGAGACCTAGTACTGCATTAAGAACTGAGTTACACAGTGGCATCTTCAAAGCTTTTTAAAGAGTGAGTGATACACCATTTGCAATGTTATGTTTGAATACAGAAAATGGAGATTATTTCATATGCCTCACAACACATTGCAATTGAAAGTTCCCCCCTCCCCGCTAGTTTTAGCTTAACTAAATCAAGTTTTTCTCTTTTTAGATATGGCGAGAACTTTTTTCCCCACTGCATGCACTGAATTTTGGAATTGGGGGAGATACGACAAGACATGTTTTATGGAGACTAAAGAATGGAGAACTGGAGAATATTAAACCTAAGGTGAAATGAAATTTATTTTTAAAAGAATGTCATTAATATTGATTCTTTCTCAAATAGTTAAATTGTCTGAAACTGGTAGTGAAAAAACATTGCTTCTTTAAACACTATTTCACTATTGCTCTTTGCTTTATGCCTCTTTAAGGTAAGTGACATTGTTTAAGAATATACCAAAATATATATTTAATTAAGAAACCAGTGTATTATTTGCCTGGGTTGTATTTGTAATTGTTATAATTATCTTCAGTTGTAGGAAGAGATTTGATGCTAATGAGGTATGCTGTTCTGTGGAATGCATGGACTTGGGGCAGTATGAGGGGGAAACTGCTCAGAGGTGGGCCATGGGAGGAGGACCATGAATTCACTTCAGGAATTAATTGTGGATCTGTTTGACGATATAAACAATTTGGTAATTAAGGCCTCCAAGTTCTTCTGAAGAAAATTTGAAGCAGATGTGAACAAATGAACATCTCTATTCAGTACCTTATCACATTATAAATATCCTGAGTTGGGACACTGTAGATAATTTTTTTCAACTCCTGAGAAAGAAAGAAACAAAGCTGAGCCACTGGAATAGTTGCTTTCATTGAAAGTATTTTATTCTTTGCCTTTCCAAAAACTTTATTCACGTGCCTTTCTGCCTGCCTTTTTGGACAGAGTAGAAAGTTACTTTGTTGAGTCACACAATAAGATGTCTGTCTCCAAGGGATAGCCACCTTGTAAAATGAATTTTTCGAGGAGGAAAAATTTGTTAAAACTGCATCCAGCCTCCACCTGAACCTCTACCTCTTCTCTTTTCCTTGAGTGCAACTGTGAATTTATATCCATTACACTCCCTGGGATACTTTTTATTTATTTATTTATTTTTAATGGAAGGTACTGTATAGGAATCTTCATGATATGAGTGGCAAATATTCTTCCCTAGGTTTCTTAGATTTCACTTTAATATGTTTTTCACATGCAAAAGGTTTTATTTTTATACAGGTGAATTTATTAATCTTTTTTGTATAGTTTCTGGATTTTGAGAGATTACCTTCCAGCTCCACAATGATAGAATTCCCTTGTTTCCTAGTACGGTTTTGCTGTTTAAGTATTAAGCCACTTAGAATTTATCCTGAATAGATGATATGAGGCATAAATCAGTGTATTAAGATAGCTGCCCGGTTGACGTTAACCAACACCATTTGAGAAATTCATCTTTCCTTCTTTGGTTTTTGAAATAACATTTTTGTCTAAATGTTGGACATTTCCTTTATTCTTTCCTACCCTTTTATTCTTTTCTTTAATTACAGGTCATTGTTGTCTGGGTAGGAACAAACAACCATGAAAATACGGCAGAAGAGGTAGCAGGTGGGATTGAGGCCATTGTACAACTTATCAACACAAGGCAGCCACAGGCCAAAATCATTGTATTGGTATGTAGTCTTTGGTGGGTGGAGACTGAAATCTTTAGGTTAGCTAATGAGTCTTTTTAGAAATGTGATCACTTATGAATTCAGAGTTGCAGTCCCCAGCCCCTAGGCTATGGACTGGTACTGGTTGTTGGCCTGTTGGGAACCAGGCCACAGAGCAGGAGGTGAGTGAGTAAAGCTTCATCTGTATTCACAGCTGCTCCCCATCAGTTGCCATTCCCTCCCCGCCCCCGCTCCCCTGTGGAAAAATTTGTCTTCCATGAAACCAGTCAGTCCATGGTGCCAAAAATCTTGGGGACTGCTGATACAGAGAATCTTTATTCTGTGGAAGCAGTTTATAATACTTCTGTTGAACTCTTCTCTGACATATCCCACTGTCTTAGTGGTCTCATTATTTCCCATACAAGGTATGGGGCCATCTTTTATCCACTCATCCTTATTAAGAGGCATGGAAATCCTTTGTTACCTCAGGTAGCCTTTTTTTCCCCTTGACTTCCATAGATAATTTTTTAAATTGTATGTGAGATTTGTCTGAATCCTGAGTCTCTTTTTTTTTTTTTTTTTGAGACAGAGTCTCACTGTGTTGCCCGGGCTAGAGTGCCGTGGCTTCAGCCTAGCTCACAGCAACCTCAAACTCCTGTGCTCAAGCGATCCTTCTGCCTCAGCCTCCTGAGTAGCTGGAACTACAGGCATGTGCCACCATGCCCAGCTAATTTTTTCTATACATTTTTAGTTGTCTGATTAATTTCTTTCTATTTTTAGTAGAGATGGGGTCTCGCTCTTGCTCAGGCTGGTTTCGAACTCCTGAGCTCAAACAATCCGCCCGCCTCGGCCTCCCAGAGTGCTAGGATTACAGGCGTGAGCCACCATGCCCGGCCCTGAGTCTCTTTTTATTAGACTTAGATTGGGATTAGTTTAGGTGTGTCTCTTCCACTCTTAATCAGTTAAAGGTGGTATATTTATTAGAATCTCTGAATTCTCTGAAACATCCGAAATTTCATCAGCAAGAAAATGGTACTTTAGGCCAGGCGCGATGGCACACACCTGTAATCCTAGCACTCTGGGAGGCCACGGTGGGAGGATTGCTTGAGCTCAGGAGTTCCGGACCAGCCTGAGCAAGAGTGAGACCGGGTCTCTACTAAAAATAGAAAAATTAGCCAGCCTTGGTGGTGCACGCCTGTAGTCCCAGCTACCTGGGAGGCTGGCTGGAAGGATCACTTGAGCCCAGGAGTTGGAGGTTACAGTGAGCTATCACGATGTCACTGCATTCTACCTGGGGCGACAGAGTAAGACTCTGTCTCAAAAAAAAAAGCGGCGGGGGGAGGGGGTACTTAATAATCTTACCCTGAACAGAAAAGTGCCACCCTTTTGTAGAAATAAAACATTAAGTCTTAATGATCTCCGAGATAAACAGCTATTTCAATGTAAAGGTCTAGCTGTAGATATTGTTAGCTTAACTTGAAATACATGTTTTAGCAAAATCTGATCTATATTCAGTTATTTAATGAGATAGTATTATGAAGGTAGTCATTTATTCAACAAATACATAAGCATCACTGTGTAGAAGGCACTACATAGGTCTTTAGCATATAAAAATGAATAAGACATATTCCAAGGAGTTCACAGTCTAATGGATGGAGTTAGCAATATAAAGAGAGCATTATTATACTTTTTGCTCTTGGGAGTAAGGGGAGAACAGGGTATGTTTTAGACAACAAAAGTTGACATCTGAATTTAGTTTTAAAGAATTCTTTGGTCTCCAGACAAATGTAGAAAAGGAGGAAGGTAAGACATTACAGAGGAGAAAAAAGGAAATGATCAAAGTCATGTTCGTGTGTGTGTTTGTTGGGTGAGTGGAGGAGGATGCGTAAGTTTGAGGCTGGGATGGTTAGGAGAGAGAGGCCACGACCAGGTCATGTAGGAATTTGTGTGCTATGTTAGGGATTTTGCATTTCATCTTAATAGTTGTTGGGGAGGCAGACCCTTATTTTTTATTAACATGGTATTGAATTTACTTGTTAATGTTACTTATTTATATCCTGCCTTATTCTGGAGAGGATTATATTGTGGTTAAGAGTCCAGCTCTGAGGCCGGGCGCGGTGGCTCACGCCTGTAATCCTAGCACTCTGGGAGGCCGAGGCAGGCGGATTGTCCTGAGCTCAGGAGTTCGAGACCAGCCTGAGCAAGAGCGAGACCCCGTCTCTACCAAAAATAGAAAGAAATTAATTGGACAACTAAAAATATATATATAGAAAAAATTAGCCGGGCATGGTGGCACATGCCTGTAGTCCCAGCTACTCGGGAGGCTGAGACAGTAGGATTGCTTGAGCCCAGGAGTTTGAGGTTGCTGTGAGCTAGGCTGACGCCACGGAACTCACCCCAGGCAAGAGAGTGAGACTCTGTCTCAAAAAAAAAAAGAAGAGTCCAGCTCTGAAGTACAATGACTAGTACATAGTAGGTGCTTTGGAAATATTTTTTGTGTGAATGTTGCTGAATAAATTCTCCATAAATATTCTTTGTTTCAAGCAGACTTTTAAATTTGATATACGGCGGTATTAATTGTAGCGTTATCTACAATACTAAAACATTGGAAATAACCTAAGCAGTCAACAGTGTAGGGGAATGATTACACAAGTCAATGAATATAATAGTACTAATCACATTACAATTACAATAAAAGCTGTGTAAAAACAGACTTTATGGTGTATTTAAGTGAAAATTTGGAATATTAATATATTTAAAATTGCTTAAAAGTGTGCAATTGGAAAAAGACTAAAAGGAAACAAAGATAGTTATTACAGGTTGAAGAGTTTAGGAGTGTAGTATTTTTCTGTTTTGTTTCCTTTAACATAATGTTTTAGCAATTGTTAAAAATCAAAGAAAAATCACATGGCATACCCTTGATGCTCACATTAAGGAAAATGTTATGCAAATACATAAGCTATTTTTCTCATCCTTGTTTAAAAGTCCTAGTAGGTATGTTGCCCCATTTTTGAGGCTTAGTCATTCTTTTTAACTTTTACTGCCATAGTATTCTTTACAAGTCAGAACAATGTGAATAGTTACTGTTCACTGGCCATCCTTCCTGCTTGTTCATTAACCATACTATGTTAAGTATTAGGTGCAAAGACCTGTACTTTCAACAGTCATAAAATTGGGGTTTAGTTTATTTCTAACTAATGTTTCATCTTATGAAATTTTTGAGGAGCTTAACAAGGAGTAGGAGATAGACCAGGGTAACAAAGTCATAATTTTTTATAGTTCTCTTTTGGAAGGATACAGTCATACAATAAATTAGTAATCAAGTCCCCAACATTCTGCTGAAAAAAATTTAGACATGAACAAGTACTTACTTTGGACATAATTTTTTTTTTTTAAGTAAAATGCAGAAAATCTATTTTTTGCGAAATAAGACCTCTCACCATACCCTATAAGAAAAACTGGAGGCAAAATTTCTGCCCAAATAAGATCTCGCTGTGTGGCAGTATTAGAGGTCAACCAACTAAAAGGTTGGGATGTCTGGCAGTAATTTTATAATAGGATCGATTGTGTGTAAAGTTCACTCTTAGTTTAAGTTGATAAAACCTTACTCTTGGCCGGGTGTGATGGCTCATGCCTATAATCCTAGCACTCTGGGAGGCCAAGGCAGGAGGATCGCTCGAGGTCAGGAGTTCAAAACCAGCCTGAGCAAGAACGAGACCCCGTCTCTACTAAAAATAGAAAGAAATTAGCTGGACAACTAAAAATATATAGGAAAAATTAGCTGGGCATGGTGGCGCATGCCTGTAGTCCCAGCTACTCAGGAGGCTGAGGCAAGAGGATTGCTTGAGCCCAGGAGTTTGAGGTTGCTGTGAGCTAGGCTGATGCCACGGCACTTTAGCCCAGGTAACAGAGCAAGACTGTCTCAAAAAAAAAAAAAAAAAAAAAATTAGGGCACACCATGTTTTATCCTAGCAGATACGTGGCTCTGATTCATCAAGACAGCATTCAGTTCAACTCTCTTTCTCATGCTATATCGTGTAGCTTCCATGTGGCATTAATTGATAGATGAATATTTGAGCTAGATTATTTTGATAGCCAAATGGAGAATGGATTGCAGGGAAGACAACCCTGGAGGTAGGAAAACCAGTCGGGAGATTTTACATTACTTGAGGTGAATGGTGGTAAGTTCCCAACCTATAGTATATATGGTCAGGATGGAGAAAAGAAAATGGATTAGAGAAATATTTAGGATACAAAAGCTGAGTAATTTAACAATAAATAGGTAAGATATGTGGGATGAGAGACTCCGGGATGTTGGAATGACCAGTTGTGAAGAGAATATAGAAAGGGCGTAGTTTGATGAGTTGCTTTTGGACACATTGAGAGTGCCTCAGGAACGTTCAAGTTTAGTTCTGTAGCTGGAAGTTTAATATGTAATTCTGAAACTCTAGAAAGAGATCTGGGCTAGAGTGTTTAGAGTGAGAAGTGCAGTGGGCAAAGGACAAGTCCCAGTAATTAAGGGAGAGGAGAAGGAAGAGGAACCCATGAGGAAACTAAGAAGAAATAGCTTTCATTAACACCAGTATAGTCCAGTGTTTCAGAAATCAAAGGTGTAGAAAGTGCCAAATGGAGCAGGTGTTCCAGGAATACCTGCAATTACAAATAAATAAGAGAAAAACAAGTGAATCTTCTCATTTAATGTTCTCTGCTCTGTCCCAGGGTTTGTTACCTCGAGGTGAGAAGCCCAACCCTTTGAGGCAAAAGAATGCCAAGGTGAACCAACTTCTCAAGGTTTCCCTGCCGAAGCTTACCAATGTGCAGCTCCTAGATATAGATGGGGGCTTCGTGCACTCGGACGGTGCCATCTCCTGCCACGATATGTTTGATTTTCTGCATCTCACAGGAGGGGGCTATGCAAAGGTCTGTAAACCCCTCCATGAACTGATCATGCAATTGTTGGAAGAAACACCTGAGGAGAAACAAAACACCATTGCCTGACTGGCTCCCATCAGTGTTAATAGCATCCCAGCTTCCTCAGATCAGTATGTCACTGGCACTACAGAATCCTTCTCTTTCTTAAGGCACTTTGCATTGTAGAATGTTCCTGGATGTTCATATCTAGTGTTTGAAGGGGAGGAGGGATTTAAACTGGTCCTGTACAGTTTGTTTGATACAGGAGAAAAATTAGCCAAGGAAGATTGTAGCTTAAATTCATTTGAAACCAGAAGGGGACTTTTTAGTTGTATGCGTGACAAATTTGTTGAATTATCACTGTTTTTCCTAGGATAACATCAAGCCTAAGTACTGAACAATATGAAGATTCTTTTCTTGGCCGTTCTCTCTATGGATTTTGTCATATATAATTATCAGAATCACCTACTTGGCTTTAAAACAGATGTTTTTTCTAATTTTTAAGATTCATAATTTAGCCTTTTGGTTTTATTTTGCTTTCATTTGTGTCCTTAATATTTTCTTAACATTTAGCATCAGATTGAACATGCTTTGTCATTCAAATATGAGAGACGCTATAGTTACAAGTGGATTTGTTCCACTTCTTAATCTTTCCCATGCTAAGCAATGAAAAACAGGTTTTGCCCCATTCAGGGGACTTTTTGGAGGGTATTATTTTTATGCTGCTGAATATCATGTCTGTAATAGACCCATGCATGCAGCCTTTCCTCTTCATCCTCCCCTCTGCCCCCTTTTTTTTGGTCCTCATTGACATTACAAGCTTTTAACACATTTTTGGCCTAGGAGGTCTGTTGCTGGAAATATAAGTCCCAGCCAGTTATTCTCATTATATTGCCAATATAGAGCTCATTCTCGTGTGGTGTTCTGTGCTATAGAGTGTCTGTAGTGCTATCCACATTCAGAGTTCTGGTTTGTTTTGTTTTTCCCTTAAAATCTGTTACAGTTTCCTTTTTTGGGAAAAAAAAATCAGAACTATTTCCCATTCCATAATGTCTGACATTATTTCAAGTTTTATAATGTCTTAAGGTGTATATTTTATTTTTTTTATTGGCATAGTTTTTAAATTATATTAATCCCCCCCAAATTTGGCCTTTTCCCATGGGGAAGCAAGTGAAGCTGCTCTTCAGAACAGACATTCTACCTTCATCCCATCATTTTAATAAAAAAATAACTAGGTTTGTTTAACTCTTAAGGTTTGTCATTAATATACCTTCACCTGAGAATTTCTTTCAAGAGAACTCTTTATAATCTTAATGTTTGCTTGAGCTACAAGAACTGCCATTTAGAAAAATAATGGGATAATAGATGGTTTATTGTTCAGTATACCTACGGAATGTGTACAAACTGAATCTATAAATAGATGTTTTGAACTGGACCAGGTGGGTATTGTAGTAACACCCATCAACATGTGCTCTGCAGTGATTCTGCTTAATGTTCAAGTTCAATTACTGAGGTGGTATTTTTTATGTTATGTTTGCAAGGCAAATGGCAGTGCTTTTGTGTGTTGGAGGAGGGGTTACTGATTTGTGCTAAGACCCACTTCTGATTGAGAGGGATAGAACTTGGGCTGATTTTTTTTTTTTTCTTGTCAAGCCTCTTTGTAGAAATTTTTTTGTTTTTGTTCTTTGTCATTTTTTTTTTAAATGTACTTTTTTGAATGTATCATGTCTTTATTAACAACAGAAAATACCTATGGTGTTTACTAAACTTGTTTACTATATTAAAATTTCCTTTTTATTTTTAGTAGCCCAGGTTCTTGAGTTTTTCAAGACAGATTTTTTCTTAGCTGAGGTATAGTTGTATATAGAAAGGAGAATTAAGCCAGAATTTTGTGTGTGAAAAGACAGTTTCCTATCCAGGTCTTTTTCCCTTTGTCACAGGATGGGAGTATTGTCCAAATAAACCCATTAGGTTACTCCTGCAGCATGCGCTTTTAGCTTCTCTCTTAACTGAGGATCAAATATCCCTTCGTGAGCTGGCCTTCAGCTCCTTTGCTTATGTGTAGAAACCTCAGATGTTACTACATTTTGTATCTACCAGAGCTATTCAAGCAATAGTTATTTGAACCACTAGCCTTTTAAATAAAATTCTGCCCCATTACTAATGTGCAGATACTGAGTTCGCTTTCATCTCTTGCCATGTTTCTTTGTACTGCTTTAGGCAAAAAGTGTTAATCTGTTTTTCTTTGATTGACATCCCAGTTTGCTTCAGTGACTGAACTTACTGATTAGTCTTTGTACTTTTTTTATCTGTAAATTTAATGCACTGTCCAAGTGAAATGTCCTAGTTGTCATTGTGATTAAGGGGCCAACTTTCCAGGCAGCTAGCAGAGATATTATTCTGTTCCTCTCACAGCAAATTTTAATTCCTTTGCCCACACATTCCTGCTGCACTAGATGGCAGCCAGTGATAATGATGTCTGTGGCCATGTCTTGAATGTGGCAGGTTGAAGATGTACTGCCAAGGGTGATCCCAGGGCAGGTTGTTTTGCTGTCCACATATTCTAGATTGCCATAGGCAGTCCTTTGGCTACTACCTTGGGTCTTAGGACTATTGAAAGCATCTGCCTAAACCCGAAATCTTTTGTCAGAAACCTTAATCTGACACACCAAGTCTTGAGTAGCTCATGCCCTGCTCTGAAGAATTCTGTCTCATTGTTAAAAAAAAAAAATTCCAACTTTTTTTATTTTTTTTAACCTAGTCACTGTTTACAGTTGTATGCTAAAGCCTGAAATATTGTCTGTGCTGTGGTGTATGAGCATTGCCAATTTTATATTTATTGCAGTGAAGAAGAAACTAAAAATATATGAAAATGAGGAGCATGTCCAAGCTCCTAAATCTGTGTGGGTGCATGTGGGAGAAGTGAGTTGGGGCCTCTTGAAAGGAGGCATTTTGGAGAGGGGTCCCCCAGGCTTCTTCTCAGTGTTCCTGCTTGGGGATCACTGCTGCTAGCTGACTGGACCTCCCCAACGAAGGTTTGTGATTCTGCTTTGGCAAAGTTTCATTGACTAGTAGAACTCATTCTGTTTTAGTGTATATTTCAATATAAATGTAAACATTTCGCTCAAACTTGCTGATGTCTGTCTTCTTTTATTATAGTTTGGATTCCAATGGAAAAAAGAGGGATGGGTTTTTTCTGCCTTATCATAAGGAAATTGGATATAGGTCATCCTGCTTTTTTTTCCTGTGGAACTGAGTGTACCAAGCTGACTTATCATTTATCTTCTTAGGTAGGGTGGGGTGAGTAGATAACAAGGAATCCTAAGTAGTAGATAAATGGAAAAATTGTTAAATGAATGTTGCAGATTGGTCAATAGTATCTGGCAGTTAAAAAGAACTCTTAAACCATAGACTCACCTTTTGACCCTCTTTTCTAATTTCAGTCTTTAGAATGTATTCACATAAAATGTACCAATTTCTGCTGTTTCTCCATTTCTCACACTAACAATCACCCATCTCTTTCCACTATTGCCCCCAGCTTCAACTTAAATGCTTCAAACAAATATTGCTGTCTCTGTATTTCTGTGCCATCTGGACGTAAAAACCTCAGGGTAATATTTGCCATCTGTTAACTCCCTAGGTACTTTGCGTAGGTGTATCCCCATTTTACTGTTGGCTGAGAGGCCCAGGGACTGGGTTTTGTATCTTGTCTGGGATCAGAGTCCTTGCCACTACTCATTCAACCTAGGGTATCTTTTTGGCTCTTGATTTTGATGTATTGAGTTTATGATAGATACCTCCCTAGTTTACTTTCAGTTGAAAGTCCTGGGAATGAAGTGACAGCCTTCCCACCTGGACCAAGGCAATAGCTTCATTCAGTCTTTCTGCAGCCAGTATGCTCCTCTTCAGTTCTGTCCTCTACATGACCACAAGAATTATTAGATCATTTAAAGTTCATGAGCCATCTTGCCTCCTACCTGAAAACCAGTAGAATTAAAATGTGTTGTTCATTGAGCACACATTTTTGGTAGTATACCTGAAGGGGTTCAAAGACTAGCTGGCTTCTATTTTAATATAATAAGTTCAGATTGACAGGAAGGTGCTATTTAGGTACATGAATTTAAAATCTAAAGGAATCATGACGGTCTAAGTATAGTCAAAATATATGGCAGAAGAATAACTAAAATAGGCAGGAGTTGTCAACTTGTATGTGGGTGGGGGGACCACAGTTGCAGATGAAAATGTTGAAGGAGGATTCATATCAGATATTCAGAAAGCACAACTGCCTCCCTTGAAGTCCACTCTTACACATAAGGCTGGAACAGTTTTACAGATAGTTTAGTCTGCATGTACGTTGCGGACTACCTCATCTGAACTGGGCGAATATCATCAGTCTCAGTTTGTTACTGTGTGTCACTGCAGACAGAATACAGGACATGAACCTCGAGCGTGGACTCATATATCACCCTCACCTCTCCAGGCTAAAACATCTAGCTCTGAGTTCTGTCCTCTTTAGAGCTATGAGACACTAGAATAAGGGTCAATTACTCTACTGGTCCATCAGGACCTATGCTGATAACTAACGTCATCAGTCACCAGGCCGGTAGTAATTACAGCTAATTGATGATGCCAGTATGATGTTCCTTGACAGCTGGAAGTTCCTATGGTTTTTCTATCATTCACTTTTTCACTCCACTACAGTGATACTGCTGGATTAAAATGGTTTACTCCTATAGGGTAAAAAATTTGGAGATAGTGAACTGAGGTATTTTAGTTTTTCCAGTTGCCCTTCCCCCTATATCATCACACCAAGTTCCTCTCTACCCACACCCCTAGAGGCCTTCCCTTTTTCAGCTGCTTGCTGGTTTCCCTGAGGTCACACAGCAGCAGTGGAAGCAGCCTGGGTCTTGAGCTTTTGCTTGACTGTACCCAAATTACCCCATGTAAACCTCTTCAATGGCCTAGGACAAGTGGAAGGCAGAATGATGTGGAAGAAGGAACAAGCTCCCTCGCCAGCACCTGTACTTGGGGAAAACTGGACAAACCAAGAGGAGAATCTCTCCCTGCTTTTCTCCAGCCATGACAGGTAAAATCTTAACCCAACTACATGTTTTTACATAGTCACAAAGCAAAGATCTTACGTGTTTTGCTAAACATATAGTCTAACTGTGGCCTGATAGTATGCTATGCCTCTTGCCTTTTGCTTATTTGCTGGTCCATTCTAGCTTGATTCACTTATATATAAAATAAAAACAGTTTACACACTGATCAAGCTTTGTCAGCACACTCGTAAAGAATTCATAACACATCAGTGTATTGAAGTAGGCTTGTTGGTATCCACTGACTTAAAAGATCAAGTCCAAGCTATTAAATGTAACATCCAGCACTCTTCATGACCTGGGCCCTCTTTAATTCCCATCCTCCTACCTTTTACTTTGAACTTTTATGCCAGTAGCATTGAACTTGAGCCCATGCCTTTGCCCCTCGTTGGGACTGCCTGTCTGGAAAATGCTCCTGCCTGTCTTTGCTGAACTGTCTCCCACTCATCTTTTAAGAACTCAAGGACACCTGGAGTGTTTTCTGACTTCCCCTACTTCCACCTCTGGTCTGTGTTAGGTCTCACCTCCAAATTCCCATCATACCCTGCATATACATATCACTGTGTATTAAATGCTTATCTATTTGTCTACACTACTAGATTATGAATTCCTTAAGAATAGAGAATGTATTTTAAGTAGCTGTGTGTTCCCAGCACCTAGCTTAGTGACGAGTACAAACTAAGCATAGAATAAATGAGTGAGTAAATGAACAAGGGAATGAATGGGAAATTGAGACAAGGGTCTCGCTGTTGCCCGGGCTAAAGCTCAGTGGCGTGACCACAGCTCACCGTAAACGTGAACTCCTGGGCTCAAGCAATCCTTCCCACCTCAGACTCCCCAGTAGCTGGGACTAGAGGTGCATGCCGCTGTGCTCCAGCTAATTAAAAAAAAATTTTTCGTAGAGTCAGGATCTCACTCTGTTGCCCAGGCTGGTCTCGAACTCCTGGCCTCAAGCGATCCTTTCGCCTCAGCCTCCCAAAGCATTAACATTACAGCCATGAGCTATCCCACCTGACGCCATGCTGCTGCTTATGAGAAAATCTGAGTGGCTTTAAAAAAACAAAGAGAAACAACAAATGTTATTCCTGCTAGTGATAAATAAAGGCAAAACTGAAACAAAATGCAGATACTGCTGTTAGTGACAAAGGGCAAAAGTGAAACAAACTTCACTGAAGAATACCAAAAACATTCTTAAACTCCTAAGACTTGAAAAAAAGAATACCCAAACCAGCAAGATGCTGCACTGTGTACTTAATATGAAAGTTTCTGAGACATTTTCTGGAATTATTGGGTTAGAACTAGATAGAATTAATGATAATTTTTATAGGAAAAGTGAAGGTAGGAGAAAAAGCTATGCCGGTTCAGAGGAACAAAGGTATTATGAATTGAGAAAATTACCATTGTGAGGGCTCTGAGGACCAATGATATGGGAATGAGCTAGTGGGTAAAGAAAAGGAGACCCTTTCTGTTATTGAGAGCAACTTGGAATGAGGATTAGGTAGCTGCATCGGATCGTTAATTTTTTTTTTTTTTTTTTTTTTTTTTTTTTTTAGAGCTAAGGTCTCACTCAGTCGCCCAGGTTGAAGTGCAGTAGCCTGATCATAGCTCCCTGTAACCTCAAACTCCTGGGCTCAACGGATCCTCGTGTCTCAGACTCCCGAGTAGCTGGACCTACAGGCACACACCACCATGGCCAGCTAATTTTTTTTATTTTTGTAGAGACAGGGTCTTGCTATGTTACCCCAGTTGCTCTTGAACTCTTCGCCTCAAGCGATCCTACCACCTCGGCCTCCCAATGTATTAGGATTCCAGGCGTGAGCCACTGTGCCCGGCCCACATGATCTTTAGATACAGTCAGAGATGATTAAAGCTGCTTTAGTTGCATCTTCTGATTTCTTAGCCAGAAACCCAAGCTTTCTTGAAATAGGAGGATAGCTGGCTCATTTTTATCAGTGATCTTTGGAGGCACAGATTTGAGTTGATCAAATATTTATCTGCTTGTTTTCTGCAACCTGATGACCAGCCTTGTTTCCTGGAAAGCTCTGATGCTGGTTCCATCACATGGCCAGAGGGAACCAGACGCAGGGTCTGAATGTTTGTATTGCGGATGTTTCCCAGTGTGAGTGGTGAAAGCCCAGTTTTAGGAAATGGAAAGTGACTGATCTGCCTCTGGCAGAAAGTCCTGCGCATTTGGTCAGGGCTTCTCTCCCTTGTCTCCCTTTCTATTCTTTAGATAATAGTTTAGGATGATGAATACAGCCAGGCCTAGCGCCCCTGTATTTAGGAGGACAATGGAGGTGAAGAGTGGGGCTCAGGAAGTCTAAGTAATATGCCTAAGTCACAGGGTGCAGGGATTTAACTAGAACTTTTTGACATCAAAGTCCTTGTTTTTTCCGTAATAGTGTGAAGCTGTGTGACAGGTTTGAGTCCTTATCCCCAGAATGGCAGATTAAATCTAGTGTCTTTCATTCCTAATAGGATGTGCATCAGCTTTTCACAGTCCTTAAAGGAGAGATAGCCAGACACAGGGAAGCCCTGGGAAAGAGCAGAACTTGCATGATGGTGAGAAGTGCTGCACTCTTGCTGCTGTGGCTGCCTATGTCCAGGACAATTCTTTTTGAGCTCCAGATGAACACACTGAGCCCTGTTTATGGTCACGATGAAAACAGGGAACTTCAAGTCCATTTCCTTCAGAGGGGTTGGTTTTGCAACCTTTTTTTCTGGGTTAAAGTTATACCATTACTTGATTCTAAAGTCTGTTTTGATTCTACCACCCACCCACAGGCATAGTCAGGCCCTACCTCCCAGGTTCCTAAATTACTTGACTGGATTCAGCTAATCTATTTACCGTGCTTCTTACAGAATCCAGCTCCTAGTGCAGTTACCGTGTCATTCTGACAATACCCCTGAGCCAACTGAAGCTTCCTCCCTGTTCTCTTGCCGCAAACTTCACAAATCCCCTGTGACTTAAAATGGAGCTGGACCCACGGGTCCAGCAACCTTGTCAGTTGCTTGGTGAATGGTCCCATTTCTTTGGTCCATTCAGCACTCAGGCTCAGGAAGGATGGCCCACAGGGAAGTAGAAGTCATCTGAGCCTTACGACCCCACCCTGACCCTTGCAGGGCTAGGGTTGGGATTGAGCTTTTTGTATATTGTGGAAGAGAATGCAGTAGCTAGACCTGCGCAGAAGGCCAAGAGCACTTCCCTGAGGCCTTGACTTCTCCCCTTTGCACTGACAAGTCTGGCTTTGAGACCCAGCAGTGTCGTTTTATGCTGACTACTGCTGCCAACAAAAAGGCATTCTGTCTCTCCGGGCTGCCAGACCTCAGAAAGGGCCTATTCATAACTGGGTTGTGCTGTTTCCTCCCTGGGGGTGCGGGGGGAGTAAGAAAGGTTCTGAAGACGTGGAACAGCAAGAAAATCTGAGGCTCCTGCCCTCCCACTCTGTCTGAACATCCAGGATGCTGAGGATTCAAAGATTAAGCCCTTGAGACCTTGCAAAAGGGAAGGATTCCCTTGGGGTTTGCTTGAACAGATTTCTCCCAAGATATTGCCAAGAGAAAGGGGGCAAACAGGAATATTGATAATCCACAGGAATATGGATAATCACATTGTTTGGCCCAGAACAGTGGCTCTCAAACTTTATTGTGCATACAGCTCCTGGAATGTTCCACCTCCAGAGACTGTAATTCAGTTAAGTGCAAAGTAGGGTCCTGGATGTGCATTTTAAACACGTCTAGGGTCACATTTTGACCCAAAGCTTAAGAGGCCAACTTAGAGGTATAGCAGAAGCCTGTAGTCCCAGTTACTTGGGAGGCCAAGGTGGGAGGATCACTGGAGCCCAGGAGTTCCAGGCTAGCCTGGGGGTGCACACACACACACACACACACACACACACACACACACACACAGGCAACTTGGAATGCTTCTCCCTGCTGCCAGCCCCCAGCCTGGGTTTATTCAAGATAGCCACTGCAGAGACTCTATGGTCCTCGAGTTGTGGTTCTTGGCTGGGTGGTGGCTCAAGTCTATAATCCTAGCACTCTGGGAGGCTGGGGCAGGAGGATCCCTTTTTTTTTTTTTTTTTTTGGAGACAGTCTCGCTCTGTTGCCCTGAGTAGAGTGCCATGGCATCAGCCTAGCTCACAGCCACCTCAAACTCCTGGGCTCGAACGATCCTTCTGCCTCAGCCTCCTGAGTAACTGGGACTACAGGCGTGAGCCACCATGCCTGGCTAATTTTTTTCTATATATTTTTAGTTGTCCAGCTAATGTCTTTCTATTTTTAGTAAATACAGGGTCTCGCTCGTGCTGAGGCTGGTCTCGAACTCCTGACCTTGAGCTATCCTCCTGCCTCGGCCTCCCAGAGTGCTAGGATTATAGGCGTGAGCCACCGTGCCCGGCCAGGAGGATCCCTTGAGCTCAGGAATTTGAGACCAGCTTGAGCAAGAGTGAGACCCCATCTCTATTTAAAAAAAAAAAAGTTGTGGTTCTCTTTCCAGCACATGATAGAGCATTTAAATGACATCAGGCCTGAGAGCTCAGTGCTGGAGTGTTTCTTAGAGTTTTGGATTATTTACTGGCAAGATGAGCAGGATCACCATGAAAGAGAAAATAAAAGGCCAGTTGGACTGTGGAAATCCTATATTGATTCTCCAAACTGGGGAGCTGACTGCATGGAGGATTCATGATGAAGATACCTCTTGTTATCCTGAAGGTCTTCTGATCACACGTCTGGAAAGAGTACTGGACCAAGGTGTAAACTTGAGTCTGATGAGCCAGTAATGAGCTGATTTTTTCTGGGCCTTACTTAATCCATCTGCATAATGAGAGGTTGGCCAAGGAAACCCCTTAGGTTCTCTCTAGCTGACTTTCTAGTGGCTGCAGCTTGCTTCTGGTCTTCATCCTCAAGTATGCTATACTTGGACAGGGGCCAGCTCTAATTCTCCCACTCACCATTTGCCCAATATAACTAGAACAGTACCTGGCACATAGTAGCTGCTTATTAAATATTTTTTGCAGGAATGAATAAATATTTATAACTAGTCATAAGGTAAAATAGTTCTTATCGAAACAATGCCCCAAGTAGTTAGGCAGGGCTAGGAGGAGCTGAGACTGCTACAGTCCTGCCAGCTGTGAGAACTCTTTGACAAGTGACTGGGCTGGGTGGCTTCATCAGGAAATCCGACAACTTCAGAGATGGCCACATTTATTTTCCTTTAAACATATCTAATTTGTCTTATAAAAGGAATACATGTACATTGTGGAAAATATGTAAATTTTTAAAAATATAAAAAAAAATCTTTAGGCCAGGCACAGTGGCTCACTCCTGTAATCCTAGCACTTTGGGAGGTTGAGGCAGGAGGATTGCTTGAGGCCAGGAGTTCAAGACCAGCCTGAGCAAGGGTGAGACCCCCATCTCTACAAAAAAAAAAAAAAAAAAGAAAAAAAGATTAGCCAGGAATGGTGGTGCACACCTATAGTCCCAGCTACTTGGGAGGCTGAAGCAGGAGAATAGCCTGAGCCCAGGAGTTTGAGGCTGCAGTGAGCCATGATGACGCCACTGCAGTCTAGCTAGGGTGACACAGCGAGATCCTGTCTCAAAAAAAAAAAATTTTTTTTAAATTAAATAAACCTTAGCTGGGTACAGTGGCACGAATCTGTAGTTCTAGCCACTTTGGAGGCTGAGGCAGGAGGATTGATTGACAGTGATTTTTCTTTTGGTACTTTTCTATACTTTTGGAATTGGAAGAAAATTATGTATATGTTTTTTAAATCACCCGTAATTGAAAGATGACCATTGTTAAATTTTTAATGCAATTTTCCAACTTTTTTTATGCATGTCTGTATGTATTTGGAATATATACTCTTTATTTAGTGTCATATCCCGAATTCTCCGCTTACATGTCCTTTAAAGTCTTAAGCATCATTTTTGATGGTGTCATGATAGAGCAGTGTATTTAACCACTTCCTCATTAGGGACATTCAAGTTGTTTCCTTCATGCTTTATATTATAAATATCACAGTGATAAGCACAGCTGCCCACACAGTTTTATCTGTGTTTCTTATTTCCTTAGGATAGAGTTCCAGGCGTGGAATTATTGGATCAAAGAGTATAAAGCTCTTTAAGCTTCTTGAAACACAGTGCAAAATACTTTATAGAAAAGTTTTCACCAATTTATACCGAAGGTCAGTAGCTTTCAATGAGCTTTGTAACTGCCTCTGCGGAAGAGGGAAAAAAGCACCGCAAGCTTGGAAGGCGTCCCTGCCGCGGTGTGGCCCCCTCCAGTGGGAGGTGAGAGGCACGGGGGTTCCTCCTAAGGTTCTGCCTCAGTGTCCGCTCCGCCCGCCAGTAGGGCCACCGTCCTCTGTCCTCGTTCTTTGAGTTCTTCATTTTTTAAGATCCCAGGAGAAAAAATGGGCCAGGGGCGGAGGATGTTAGCGGTAATGGGGGGGGGGGGGGGAGCGGGGGAATCCCTATGTTTGAGCAAAGAGAAATTCGTCAACAAGAACCCAACACTTGTCCTTCACAGAAACATCCGCCTATTCTAACGTGAGCTTCCAGAAATAATCGGAATTAATGAAAGAGAAGGCGGTAGCCGGGTAGGAGTTGGAGAAGGGGTCGCTGGCTTTCCCCTCCAGGTGGAGAGCTGCGGCCCCTTTAAGGGCAAATCCGGGACCTGGCCCTTTAAATCTGTGTCAGTTTCCACCGACGTCAGCGGGCAGGCCGGCCGCCCCGCTGTTTACCGCCCCGCCGCGCAGCTCACTTTCCCAGTTCCGAGCGCCGGGCCGCGGCGTCCGTCTGCCCTTAAAGGGCCCGCGCCGGGGAGAACTCGCCGCGCCGCAGGGCGTCGGGTCGCACCGCCCATCACGTCCCTCACCCTCCGACTCTCCTCCCTTCGCGGCCGCTCCCGCCGACGGCCGGCTTCTCCTCCCTCCCCTTTCCCGGCGTCTCCGGGCTCCCGGTAACAAGCCGTGCCTCCTTCTCACTGCCCTGGCCGGGGGCTGCAGGGTCTCGGGACCGTGCTCAGTCCCTCGCGAGCTGGGGCCCCTTCCCGTAGCCCGTACTCCTTTCTTCCCCTCCCCCTCCCCGCCGCCCCCTCCCCTCCGGGGCTCCTAGGAGCGTCTTCCCTGCTCCTGGGAGGGGACATTTCCTAATCTCAGGCCGGGGTTAAAGTTCTGGTCCTGGTGAGATGCTGGAAGCTGCGGCCGTAGCCGCAACCCGTCCCGGAGGTGTCCTGTCGCCTGTCGCCGCCACCACCACCGCCACCGCTGCGACTGCCGCCCTGCCGGGGCCATGTTCGCTCTGGGCTTGCCCTTCTGGGTGCTTTTGGTGGCCTTGGTCGAGAGCCATCTGGGGGTTCTGGGGCCCAAGAACGTCTCGCAGAAAGACGCCGAGTTTGAGCGCACCTACGTGGATGAGGTCAACAGCGAGCTGGTCAATATCTACACCTTCAACCATACTGTGACCAGAAACCGGGTGAGGGCTGGGGCTGGGCTTGGGGGCTGGGGGTGAGTGGGTGAGCAGACAAGGGCTAGGCAATCCGCCACTCCCCTGCCCTTTAGGAGGTCCCATACCCCATGAATGAGCCACCCTGCTGGGTTCCCAGTTCCCAGAACCACATTGGAGCCTCTTGCCTAGTCCTCCTTCCTTTGCCACCAGTTTTTCTCTGAGGCTCCAACTGGACAGTTTTTGAAGTTGTCTCATTCCCGTCTCCTTTTAGACCCCCATCCTTCAACCAGTGGTGGTCTGAGCAGGCCTGGCCTGCTGCCTACCCTAACCCCCCAGGGTCTGACAGCTCTGTGGGGTCTGGGTGCAAGGAGAAGCAGGCT
>RJWJ010014989.1:0-36957 GCA_004363605.1 Indri indri | reverse complement strand
TCCCTTCTTCCCGCACCTTCTCTCTCCATCCAGATATCCTGCTTGTATCAAAGGAAGCTTTAGACTCTAAGAAGAGGCAGCACATGTGTACAATGCCATGCACAGTGACAGGTTTTCTCTTGTCCCTTCGTGTATGTGTGTCTTATCTCAGATGAACATGTTCTTCTCATAAGGTCTTGAGATTTTTCCACCGATTTTAAAATAACAACAACAATCCCTCAGCAGCTCTCAAGTTACTTATTGCCAGTTGTGTTCCCTGGGAGGCAGACTCTGAGACAGAGATTAGCATGAAGGAGACATATGAGGGAGGGCTGTTGGGATCAATGCCAGTGGAATGGGAGGGAAAGAGGCAAGTTGGGCAGAGGGAGAAGCTGGGTT
Organism: Indri indri; assembly: GCA_004363605.1. Taxonomy (NCBI): domain Eukaryota; kingdom Metazoa; phylum Chordata; class Mammalia; order Primates; family Indriidae; genus Indri; species Indri indri. The sequence continues at coordinate 36,579 of RJWJ010014989.1, read as the reverse complement.
GTGATATAGTCTTAGCGGAGGCCTCTGGGAGGCCTGAAGTTGGGATGTCCCTTCGGAGTTGTCTCCATTAGGGCGAAGGGGCTGGGCCCTTATGTTCCCATGGGTGGCTCAGGAATGGATGTGTGATCCTGCTAGAGGCCTCTCTTCAAACTAATTGTCCTAGTCTGTTTGGGCTGAGGTAATAAAAATACCACAGACTGGGTGGCTGATAAGCAACATTTATTTTGCACAGTTCTGGAGGCCAGAAAGTCCACGATCGTGGCCAGTAGATTGAGTGTCTGGTGAGGGCCTGCTTCCTGAATCATAAGTAGTGCCTTCTAGGTATGTCCTTACATGAGGAAGGAGTGAGGGGTCTCTCTCAAGATGCTATTTATTAATTCATTTACTTTTAGAGATGGGGTCTCACTATATTGCCCAGGTTGGTCTTGAACTCCTGGGCTCAAGCAATCCTCCCACCTCAGCCTTCTGAGTAGTTGGGACTATAGCCATATGCCACTGTGCTTGGCTCAAGACTCTTTTATAAGGGTATTGCTATGATTTGGATGCCAAAGCTCATGTTGAAGTTTAATTGCCAGTGTGCCAGTATTGGGAGGTGGGGCTTAGTGGGAGGTGTTAGGGTCATGGGGACAGATCCCTTATGATAAATTAATGCCATCTCTCTGGAATGAGTGACTGCTTGCTTTCCTGGGACTGGATTAGTTACCACAAGAGTTGGTTGCTATAAAGTGAGTTTTCTCCTTGTGTGTTTGGTCCCTCTTTTTGCACACACCTGTTCACCTTTCTGCTTCTCTGCCGTGTCTTGACACAGCACCAGACCCTCGCCAGAGGCTGAGCAGATGCTCGTGCCATGCTTCTTGGACTTCTTAGCCTCCAGAATCATGAGCCAACTAAACCTCTTTTCTTCATAAATTACCCAGTCTCAGGTATTCTGTTATAGCAACATAAAACAGAACGAGGCAGGTACTAATCCCTTTCATAAGGGATCTGCTCCTGCTTCCTGACTTAATTACCTCTCAAAGGCCCCACGTCCTCATACCATGAAGGCATGAGCATTTCAAAATATAAATTTTGAGGGGACATTTTAGACCATAACACTCTATCCCTGGCCTTCAAAAATTCAAGAATTTAAGACCAGACGAGACCAGACAAGGAAGAAGAGACAAGACCAGACGAGGAAGAGGAGACCAGACTGGAACAGGAATAGAGTGTTAAGTTCTTAATATGCAATATGTCATTCAGACCCAATGAACCATCCTATAAAATAGATATTGTTCTTTACCTTGTTGACAGATGAGGAAACTAAGGCTTAGAGAAGTTATATAATCTGCCCAAGGTAATCTTAACTCATGAAACTGAGAATCAAAACCAGGCCTGACTTCAAAGTCTCTGCTCTTAGCCATTATGCAAGTCAGATACCTTCCTTCTGCCCATATGGTTGTTCCCACAGCTTCTCCAAAGGTGTCCTCAGGCTGGCCCTGGGGCTGAGCCACAGCTGCTGTCCTGGTGATTTCCAACCCCTCGTCTGGTCTCATCTCCGGTCTGGTCTCCTCTTCCTCGTCCGGTCTGGTCTCCTCTTCCTCTTCCGGTCTGGTCTCCTCTTCCTCTTCTGCTCCGATCTCCTCTTCCTTGTCCAGTCTCGTCTCCTCTTCCTCATCTGGTCTTGTCTGGTTTTGTCTGGTCTGGTCTCCTCTTTCTCATACTGTCTCGTCTCCTCTTCCTCATCCAGTCTCCTCTTCCTGGAATTTTTGAATTCAGGTTTCATTTATTTTTCTTTTTCTCCTTTCTTTTAAAAAAATCTACAGCTTTACAGCTGATGTGCTTTCTACTATTATTATACTGCTTTCTTTTAAAATTTTATTTTATTTTTAATGTTTTTAATTGACATAGTTACTGTACATATTCATGGGGCACACCGTGATGTTTCGATACATATGAAATATAGTGATCAGATCACGGTAATTAGCATTCCAGCATCTCAAACATTTCTCATTTCTTTTTGTTGGGAACATTCCATATCCTCCTTCTAGCTATTTGTAACTATATAATATATTATCGTTAACTATAGTCATCCTACAGTGCTGTAGAACTGCGGTCCTCAAACCCTGGGCCGTAGACTGGTACCAGCCGGTGGCCTGTTAGGAACCAGGCCACACGGCAGGAGGTGAGCAGCAGGCGAGTGGGTGAAGCTTCATCTGTATTTACTCCCCATTACCTACATCACCACATAAGCTCCTCCTCCTCTCAGACCAGCGGCAGCGTTAGATTCGCATAGGAGCACGAACCCTGCTGTAAACCGTGCATGCGAGGGATCTAGGCTGAGCTCTCCTTAAGAGAATCTAATGCCTGAGAGGTGGAGCTGAGGCGGTGATGCTAGCACTGGGGAGTGGCTGCAAATACAGATTAAAATTAGCAGAGAGGTCTGACTGCACAATGAATGTAATGTGCTTGAATCATCCTAAAACCATCCTCCCCCACTCCGTACCCTGGGTCCGTGAAAAAATTGTCTTCCATGAAACTGGTTGCTGGTGCCAGAAAGGTTGGGGACTGCTGATATAAAGCACTAGAATTTACTCCTCCTATCTGGCTGTGATTTTGTATCCTTTAACAAACCTCTCACTATCCCTCTCTTTCCCCTCCCCTTCCCAGCCTCTGTATCCTCTGCTCTGCTTTTTACTTCTACGAGATCAACTGTTTTTAGCTTCCGCATATGGGTGTGAACATGTGGTGTTTAACTTTCTGTGCCTAGCTTATTTCACTTAACATAATGTTTTCTAGTTATATTCATGTTGCCATGAATTACAGGATTTCATTCGTTTTTTTTTTTTTTTTTTACTCCATAGTATTTCACTGTGTATGTAACTCATTTTCTTTACCCACCAGTGTGGGCTTGGTGTATTGAAGATGGAGCTCCAGTGCTGGAGAGGTGCCGTGGCTGCTGGCCTCAGAGCAGGGCGCACTCCAGAGGTGGCAGCACCTGCTGCAGCAGCTTGGCTTACAGGGGGTGGTGGGAATGGGCGTGGGGGGCTGCGCACCTTGTGCTCCTAATCCGGAGCAGTGCAGCCGCGTGAATTCCCGGCAGCTCTCCAAACTGGGCTCTGGGCTTGCAAGGACTGCGGGTTCTCCTGCTGTGAGGACGGTGGGGGTTTTCTGGTTAGGGATCTTCTGCCGACCTTTGCCCATAAGGGGAGGTCCCTTCTGACTGCGGGCAGATCCAATGTGGTCGGGGGAGAGGGAGCTGCAGAGGCCGGTGCCTTCCACTGCCCTCCTCCTGCACTTCAGTCGCCGCAGGTGCCTCTCCGCCCCGTGCCGCTCCTGTCAAGTCTTAGCCGTTTAGCCATTGCTTTGGTCCTTTCTTTTGGGGTGGGGGTTGCGAATGCCAGGTGTCTCTAGTCAGCCGTCTTGCTGACGTCACCCTCTATACTGCTGTCTTTGTACACGGATGACTTCCTTATGTGCAAGGACTCTGTTTTCTACTTTTTCCAAGATTCCTAAGAAAGTTCAGTAGGAAACATCATGTATTTACTAATGAGTTTTTATTTAGCTTGGTGATTTTTCAGGTCAGATAAAAATTTTTTTAAACAAAGAATCCTTTCTTTATGAACGGTGATTTGCTTTGTCTCAGAAAAGTTTCAATCGCAGAAGTTTTGCCACCTAAGTGTCTCTTGAAGCTGGATATTCCCCTTCCTGTCCTGCAGTAGATTTCTGATTGTCCTGCCTGACTCTATTCTTGGCTCGCTCTCCGCATTCTGACATAAGGCTCCTTCTAAATCCCACACTCTATCCCTTTCTTCAGCTCTCAGCATCTCCAGAGAATAATAATGCAGCTCTTTAAATTGGTGCCCAAGGGTCTTCATAATCTGAGTTACACATCTCTAGCTCTGTCTCTTACTGTTTCCCCAGTAATATTAAGCCATTTTATCTCCTTAGACACCTTTCTATGAGCTTCTTCTGTATCTCATATATATACTTTCATATTTCATTTATCATTAGGAGGAATGTATGTAAGTGACATGCCTTATAAAGCATGTATGCATTTGAAGGACAAAAATATTTAGACACCCTAATATTCCAGTATATACTCGTGTCTTTCTTTTGTTAATTTCGTGATTATTTTTTATGTCTGTCTTTTCCTGTAGACTTATAAAAGGCATCATGACTCTCAGACTTACTATCTAGATGATTCAATAATAAAGATTCAGATTTATTGATTGAGAGATTCAAAGTGGGAGGGAAAAACTATGAAAATAGATTCTGTATATGATTCCATAGATGACTTGTGCCATGTCTAATAAAGCACTGTATACCTACTTGGTATTCAAAAATAATTATTGAGTGAAATACATTTAATGAATGTATGTAAATTATATGCTTTATTCAAATATGTATGTATTTGAATCACAAAAATTTTTTTTCAGACCATGGCATTCCAAATATGTGATTGTATCATTATAAACTTTTAGTTCGGGTTTCCAAACTTAAAATGAATGGGAGATAACATGATAAATGTCAGTTTATATTAAAAAAAATTACTGGTATTTTGTTTCATGATTTTATTTTAGCAGTTTTAGTGATTCACATTATTTCTTTTCAGTGATCCTTGATGCACCATCTTAATAGAGTAATATAGTTCAAATATTTACTTTTTAACTGTGTAGCTTAATAAACTTCAGGAGGACTTAATGGGTATGTTGCAGCTAATTTACATAATATAGTAAGACACAAAGTAACTGTAACTTTCTTATGGCTCTCTCAAAGGGGCGATTTACTCACATATAATTATAGTACATAAAATTATTTTTATTATATTTTGTAATTAATTTGATTCCGTAGCGGCAGGAGTCTCTGCTTCTAGGTTTGTTTGTGGTTCTGTGGGATGTGTCAGAAACAGAGGTAGTATCTATGGTTTTTTGGGTTTTGGTTTCCCAAAGGTATCATTCACACAGTGGGTGAAGTATGTCCTGCAGTTTAGTGTGAAGGAGTTCATTCCTATTCTTTCTGCGATCGGGTAACTCGGAAACCTCTGTAGTTACCTAGGAGTGATATGAATGGGTTTAGGCATTATTCCTGATATTTGAGAAGAGCCACTAATATTGCTTGAGTTAATCATGCAGGATCAATCCCTATGATGGCCTCAGAAATAATGAGAATGACTAATGAGAGCCATGTTATCCTGACATTCTCTCTACTGCAATTATTTCCTCTAATTAGAAATGCTACCTGAACCTCAAAATCTGATGCCTTAAGGTGTTAATACACACTGAAATAGGCTCCCCAGTTTTCTCACTTTCTGGTCAAGAGAGTCCACCAAGGACCTCCAATAAAACATATTATTGGAACCCAGACATAGATTTACAAAACAGCAAATCTATTACAGGAACCATGGAAATCATCTACACAATGTATGAACTTCAGATCTTCATACAACACCCATTACAAATGGTCATCTAGCATCTCCTTGAATACCTGGAGTGGCTGAGATTTTATTGCTGCAAAAGGCAGGCCTTTCTCATTTTTCACAACTCTCATTATTAGGTCTCTTTTGTTAGGTTATCCTAAATATACCTCCCTTTAACTTCCAACAAGCAGCCCTGCTTCTCTTCCCTGGAACCACACGGAAATCCAACAGCACTTCCACATGTCTGTTCTTTGTACGTTTGAAAATGGCTAGCACATTGCCTGGGTTTCTCCTGTGCTCTGTGTATTGTCTGCAGTTCCTTTAACAGTTCCTCTTAGGATTCTAATCTAATTTTGTCAAGGATAGGTATTTTCTCCTTCATTCTGAACACTTGTGTAATGCAGTCTAGGTGAAAAAGTGTTTTGGTAATGATGACACAGTATTGATTCCTACTGAACTTGAACTCAACTAAAATTCTAATTTGTTTTCTTTTACATCATATTTTCCCCAATCATGTACTTAAGTTGGTTTTATTTGGACCTAAGTGTAGTGCTTTTTATATTTCGATTTCACCTTGTTGGACTTAACCCATTAGTTTTCAACCTATTGATGTGGTTTTGGAATTTGATAGAGTCATTCATTATAGTAGTTATCCTTCCTTGATTCATGTTTTCTTTGCATTTGAGAAACATTGTCTCTGACTTCATCCAAGTCATTGACAAAAATACTGATCTGGTCAAGGCAAGAACAAAGCAGCAAAGAATTAGAGGCCTTTCTGTACTTGAACATTGATTAATTAACAAGCACTCTTTGGCTATAATCATTTAACCAAAATCATACTTATAAAACTCTGTATTAGCCAATGTATGTGTCTGTGGTATGAGGAATCAGAAAAGTGGTTGCTTTCGGTGCTGGGGGTGGGAGCAATGTCAGGGGAATTGACTGAAAGGGCACCAAGGTAGCCTTTTGGGGTAATGGCCATGTTCTCTCTGCGATGGGCATGTGGTTTATATAGTATATGCCTTTGTGAGAACTGCTTAAACCTTTCATTTAAGATCTGCATCTCACTGTAAGTAAATTACATCTACATTATAAAACAGCATGTAAATTCATTTATCATGTTATTAACAGCTATTAAGAATTAAAGATCAGTTTTGCAAAGTAATTTTCTTTTTGGGGCTCAGATAGAAGGAGCACGCAAATTAAAATCTCGAGGTTTGGAATACTGAAATGACTTTGTCAATATTTGACAGTGATGAAATCCAAAATAAGGTGCAGAACACAGCCACTGTTTTGTATGAATTGCTCTTTCAATTCGTCCTTTGAATAATATTTTTTTATTGTGTGGGATGGAAAATAGCTTTTTTAAAGTAGTCTACTTGATATGCAAAAAAAGATGGATAATAACATTGCTATACTTTGGTTACATGTTTTTAGCCGGTTTTTGTTTTGTTCTATTTCTAAGCCCTTGGAAACTTGAAATCAGTAAAACAGTCTATCAATACACTGTATTCAGTGAGTGTTTGTTTAGAATGAAGAAAATTAGGTATCATATGCTTTGTCCATTAAGTATTCTTAATAAATCACTCTTCTGAAGGAAATCTCCTTTTAGAGGCGATATTGTGTGTCAGTCTTGCTGTATGAGCTGCCATTCATTATATGATGAAGCCATGTATTCATTAGTGAGGTGGTAACCACACAATGGAACATAATTAAGTGGAGAAGAGTTATTTTTCAGAGGTGCAGTGAAAGCATGCACGTGTCCTCTACTTTTCATTTTTAAAGTAATACCTCACAATTATGTGGTACTTTTTATTCTTCTTGGATTTGTGCACATAATGCATAATTTTATTATTACAAGAAACCAGAATGTATTTCATTAGGATTCAGATTCTAAACATAGCATGGTGACATGATTTGACAAAGATTATACTTCTCTAATCTAAATCCTTCAGTTCATTCAAAGCCTACTTCAAAATTGTTTATCTTCAGTGAAGCTGTCCTTCGCTCCCCTTACTCTAAGGTCATTTCTCTAATTAAAAAAAAAATTCCTAAGCAATTTTGTGTGCTGTCCATGCTGTACTATTACCATCTCATCTGCCTGTACTCGTTCTTAATCTTTTTTTTTTTTATTAACACGTTTTATGTTTTCCTAACCATATTGTAAATTCTACTTCTCTTAGCTGGATGTCCTTGATAAAGAGCCAGATGAACATTAGTTACTTTATGAATACTTTCTGAACAAGGGCTGCCCATTAAATTAAATGGTATAGTATAAGCAAAATGCCACTAGTACTGTGTGGCTCATCATATGTAATAAAAGCTAGTTGGATAAGAATACTTGAGAATAATGTGAACAAATTCATTATATGATCAATAGTAATTCCACATTTTCAGTACATGGTTTTAATTGGAATCTATCTTGAATTAATTTTTGTGGTGGTGAGATATATGGATCCTGTTTCATTCTTTGCTTGTGGCTCTCCAATTTTCCCAGCACCATTTATTGATTAGGGCTTCTTTTTCCCGGTGTATATTGTTGTCTGCTTTGTCAAAGATCAGTTGGCTATATGTGAATGGTTTTATATCTGGGTTCTCTATTCTGCTCCATTGGTTGAAGTCTCTATTTTTATGCCAATACCATGCTGTTTTGGTTACTATAGCCTTGTAGTATAGTTTGAAATCTGGTAATGTGATGCCTCTAGATTTGTTCCTTTTGCTTAAGATTGCTTTGGCTATTAAGGCTCTTTTCTGGTTCCAAAAAAAGTGCAGAATTATTTTTTCTAGTTGTGTGCAATATGACATTGGTATTTTAATGGGGCTTGCATTGCATCTGTAAATCACTTTAGATAGTATGGACATTTTAACAATGTTGATTCTACCGATCCATGAGCATTATATGTTTTTCCATTTATTTGTGTCATCTGTGATTTCTTTCCTCAGTGTTTCATAGTTCTTTTGTAGAGATATTTCACCTCCTTGGTTAAGTATATTCCTAGGTATTTTATTTTCTTTGTAGCTATTGTGAATGATATTGAGTCTTTGATTTGATCTCATCTTGACTTTTATTGCTGTATAGAAATGATACTGATTTATATACATTGTTTTTATAACCTGAGACTTTGCTAAATTTATTTATCAATTCCAAGAGTCTCTTGGTGGAGTGTTTGGGGTTTTCTAGATACAAGATCATATCATCAGCAAAAAGTGATAGTTTGACCTCCTCTTTCCTGATTTGGATATCCTTTACTTCTTTCTCTTGCCTGATTTCTCTGACTAGGACTTCCAGCACTATGTTGAATAGAAGTGTGACAGTGGGCACCCTTGGCTTGTTCCAGTTGTTAGTGGGAATGCTGTGAACTTTTCCCCATTCAGTATGATGTTGGCTGTCGCTTTGTCATATATGGCTTTTATAAACTTGAGATATGTTCCTTCTATGAATAGTTTGTTGTGGGTTTTTGTCGTGAAAGGTTGCTGAATTTGTCGGATGCTTTTTCTGCATTTTCTGCATTTGAGATGATCATATGGTTTCTGTTTTTACTTCTGTTTATGTGGCAAATCACACTTATTGATTTATGTATGTTGAACCATCCTTACATTTCTGGATGAAGACCACTTGGTCATGGTGGATTATGTTTTTGATGTGCTGTTGAATTTGGTTTGCTAGTATTTTATTGAGGATTTTTGCATCTATATTCATAAGGGATATTGGTCTATAGTTTTCTTTTTTTGTTATGTCCTTTCCTGGCTTTGGTATCAAGGTGATACTGGCTTAGTAGAATGAGTTGGGGAGGATTCCCTCTTTCTTGATGTTATGGAATAATTTCTGCAGTATGGGTACCTTCTTTGTAGGTCTGGTAAATTTGGCTTTGAATCCATCTGGTCTGGGGCTTGTTTTTGTTGTAAGATTTTTGATTACTGCTTCAATCTTGCTGCTCCATATTAGTCTGTTCAGGAGTTCTATTTTTTCCTGGTTGAGTCTTGGGAGGTTGTGTGTTTTCAGGAATTTGTCCATTTCCTCTATGTTTTCAAGTTTATGAACATAGAGATTTTCATAGTATTCACAGATGATATTTTATATTTCCATGGTGTCAGTTGTAATATCTCCTTTTTCATTTCTGATTGATATAATTTGGGTACTTTCCCTTCTATTTCTGGTTAATCTAGCAAGAGGTCTATCAGTTTTATTTATCTTTTCAAAGAACCAACTTTTTGTCTCATAGATCCCGGTTTTTCTTTTTTTTAATTATTTTCTATTTTGTGTAGTTCTGCTCTACCTTAGTTATTTCTCTTTTTTTTTGCTGGCTTTGTGTTTGGTTTACTCTTCCTTTTCTAGTTCCTTGAGATGTGTCGTTAGATTATTAATTTGTGATCTTTCTGTCTTTTGATGTAGGCATTTAAGGCTATGAATTTTCCCCTATGACTGCTTTGGGGAATCCCATAGATTTTGATAATTTGTGTCCCTTTTGTCATTCAGAATTAATTCAAAATGGATAAAGGAGTTAAATGTCAGGCATGAAACTATAATAATTCTAGATGAAAATGTAGGGAAAACTCTTCTACATATTAGCCTACACGAAGAATTTATGAAAAAGACTCCAGTGGCAATCACAGCAATGACAGCAATAAATAAATGGGACTTGATTAAATTAAAAAGCTTCTGTACAGCTAAGGAATAATCAATATAGTAAATAGGATAACCTACAGAATGGGAGAAAATATTTGCAAGCTATACATACAATAAAGGGCTAATAACCAGAATCTGCAAAGAACTCAAGGAAATCAGCAAGAAGAAAACAAACAACCCCATTTAAAAGTGGGCACAAGACATGAACAGAGGCTTTTCAAAAAAATATAGACAAATGGCCAATAAACATATGAAGAAATGCTCAACATCACTAATCATCAGGGAAATGCAAATTAAAACCACAATGAGATGTCACCTTACCTGTGTTAGAATGACTTTTATTAAAAAGTCCAAAAACAATACATGCTGATGTGGATTGGATGCACAGAGAAAGGAACGATTATACACTGTTGGTGGGACTGCAAATTAGCACAGCCTCTATGGAAAACAGTATGGAGATTCCTCAAAGAACTAAAAGTAGACCTATCATTTGATTCAGCAATTCTACTACTGGTAATTACCCAAAGAAAAGGGAGTCATTTTATCAAAAAGACACTTGCACTCAAATGTTTAATACAGCACAATTCATAATAGCAAAGATGTGGAATCAACCTGAGTGCCCATCAATTCATGAGGGGATTAACAAAATGTGGTATATGTATAGCATGGAATGTTACTCTGTCATGAAGAAGGACAAATTAATGCCTTTTGCACAATTTGGATGGAACCGGAGACCATTATCCTAAGTGAAGTGTCTACAGAATGGAATAACAAACACCACATGTACTCACTATTAAATTGGAACTAACCAGTGAGCACGTATGTGCACAGAGAGAAGTAAAACTCAGTGGAAATCAAGCATGGGGGAGTTGGAAGGAGGGGATGGATGAAAACCTACCTATAGGGTGCAATGAACACTATCTGCATGATGGGCACACTTGTAGCCCTGACTCAAGCATTACAAAAGTGATCTGTGTAACCAAAAACATTTGTATCCCTGTAATATTTTGAAATTAAAAAAAATGCAAAAAAAAGGATGAAAAAAATTGGAATTTTTTCTTTTTGTAATTACATTTGATGGGCTTTCTGAGCTCTGGTGTAAAATTTTTGGAATTATAAAGTCTATTAGTGAAGCAACATGGTGTGGGGAAAAAAGATTCACGGTGACATCAGTTGACCTGTATTTGAGACTTGGCCACTTTCTGGCTGTGTAAAGTGGGTGGGTCCTCTAACCCTTACCCTGCTGTGAGGATCAGTCAAGGTGAAGGCTGTACATGGCCTGTAAAGTACATGTAGTGTGACATGCCCTTGATAGAGGCAGGTTTCATTATTTTCCCTTCTCTCATTGGTATCTATTTTATTAATTTTTCTTTTCCTTTTAATAAATATGTTTTTAATTAATATGAAGTTATATGTGTTTTTTTGAAAAAACCTGGAGGGTATAAAGGACAGCAACAAAAACTGAACTTGAAGGATGGAGTAACTTTAATATAATGAGATCCATTTTTATACGAAGCTTATTTTTAAGAAGTCATCTTCTTCTTAATAGGTTATTTATCCAATCTTTTTTTCTTCCGTTCATGCGTTAATGTAACGAACATTCATTAGGTTAGTGCTATGCATCAAGCACTATTCCAGATGATAGAAATAGAGTAGTAAACCAGGCAGAATACCTCTCTTCGTGGAACTTAGGTTCTTTTATTTTGCTGGGTAGAGGGAATACAATAAACACATAAACAAATACATAATAGGATGTGAGAGAGTGCTAACCCATGACAAAAACAAAGCGTGTGGGTGCATGGATGGAGAGCGATGGCAGTTCTTTGGAGAGGGTGGCCAGAAGAGGTCTGCCTGAAGAGCTGACCTTGCATCACCAATCAGAAAGCAGTCAGGGAGCAAGCCATGTCACCATGGGGGCAAGAGAATGCCAGGCAGAGGGATAGTGAGTTCCCTCCAGGGACTTGGAGTATATGGAATAAAAACCCTCTGTAAACCAGATATCTAGCTCTCCAAAGCACTGTGATCTAACTTGGGACTGGGAGTGCTGGTTATCTAATTCAGTGTTCAGTCTTTATCTTCCATTTAATCCAGGTTGGTAGCATGTTACCTATTACTCTATTATCACTACCTTAATTAAGACTTTGATCTTATGTTAATGTTTTTGTTTTCTTTGCATATGGAAAAGTCCTGTTTTAACCCAGACCCTCAGCCACTGGGAGGAAGCACTGCTCCAGAGAATGTTTGATATAGAAAACTGCTCTAGTTCTAGAGATGTGGGTGTTTTCCAGTAAGTGGAGGTTTATAAGGAGCTGCTAAGCTGGGATGGGAACTAGGAAGCCTTCCTGAGTCATGTCTTTATAGTTTAACATCGTTCTGCTTCAAATGAATTATCATAACAGCAGATGCATTTATTCAAACCCAACTATAAAATATATTTCAGGGAAAATAACAATGGTTTTTGGATTATCCATTTTTGGCTTCTATTATTATAAAACTTGGAGCTGACTTGACTTGTCACAGAACAATTAAATTACTGTGAATGTTTATTCCCAGAACTCTCCTAATCAAATATGTCTGTTATCTCTTATAAATGCTGAGAATGTTTCAGAAATGTCTATCTGAAATCTAAACAACAGAAAAATTCAAATTATCATTTTTTGTGTGTTCATTGAGAAAAGAGTTTCTAATAGGAAAATAAAGATGAAAATAAAATAAATACCAACAGACTTAAGATAAATTTCAATCAAGATTCTGTTAAATTCTTAGACCTTGTATAAATCCTGTTAATGATTGTTGAACCCAGGTGTGTGATCCCCACAATAAATTGACTTCTGAATAGGGAAAAATAAAATTATGGTCAACACGGCTTTAGTGTTATATAAATTCCTTATTGCTTTTCACTTCCTTGAAATTGATAATAGAAATTTGGCTCAGTGGAACAATCAAAGAAACAAAGCAGTGTATTCCTAAGCCATTCCCAGTCACTACTCCCAGTATGCATTTGCTATACCTGGCTTACTTTTGGATTTTTCTACTGAGGGAAGAATTAGAGTTAGTAAAAAATATCTACACTAGCATATAGTGAAAGAACCTAAAAAGTCCTTATGCCATTCTTTCTAAGAAATTCCTTCCTTCTTACTTTTGACTTGTGACTTCCATTTTTCCAAATCATCTCAGTACACTTTGCACATAAATCTAAACCCTGGCTTTTGGGTTAATATAAAAAACACAGAAAAGCTGCATTTGTAGGGATTAAATTGTTCAAAGAATTTATGTTATACTAATAGTACAGTAGCCTTTTCACTGAAAACATTTTAGTCAACATTAATGACTTATGCTTGAGAAGAGAAAGATTTCTTGTTTTGCAGTGTTGAGGATTGATCATCTCTGATTTATCCTGGTAGTCTAGAATTAGAATTTTTCTGAGGAAAAATGGGTACTGGAAGTTTTGCACATCTGTAATTTATGTAGTGTTTGACTTTATGTTTTTCGAGTTACAATTGTTCACAATTTAAGCACTTCTCATCACCACCAAGCAAATTCAGAAAATATAGCACGTTTTAATTTGAGCCCTCTGAGTTGGCCATACATGGAAATGTCAGGACAGTTTTGTGACGACCATGTGCCACAGGCATCTGAGAATGTGGTACAAACAGATGAACCCCTCGGTTTCATTGACAACATGTGTTACATGCTGTTATGGTTCTGGCCTCTAGATTTTAATTTCTTGGTGACAGGATCTATATTTGGGGGAAAGAATTGTCTGGTCTGGGCTGAATGATTCTGTGTAAGAATCATTTGGATTACATGATTATTTTCCATGCAAATCTAAATAAGATGCAGACACCGCGGGTGCCAAGGATTTCTGTGGGGATCAGGGGTAAGAATAACAAACGAGGCTGTCTGTGTTAGTGGTGAGAAAGCATCTCTTGGAGGCTAACACATACACATACTCAAATCAAGCCTTGGATAAACGTACTGGTTGAACTTCGACAGCTCAAAACCATTGCCAACAACCAGATGTGCAACCCTGCAATCCGTGTAGCAAACAGTGGGAGGGATTTGGATATACTCTATTGCTCTGATTGTTGGAGAACCACAGACAGTGAAGCATTCTGCCTCGAGGTTGTTCTGATAGAAGAAAGGGGTCTGTCTCAAATCCTTTTGCCTCAACTTTGTCTAAACTTGGAAATTACCTTGATATATATATTTTTTCTTATCCTCTTGTTTGGCTTATGCATGTAGCAGTAAAATAAAAGATCTCAGACCTTCCAAATGAAAACTCATGTGAATTTCTGCCTAGAATATGCTGCTTTAGAAAAAACGTGTTACTTTTTTGTATTCTCTGAGATTTGTACTATTGGAGCACCACCCTCTTTACTTATACTGATTAGGATTCTGTATAGATAAGATAATGAATTTTAAAAAGCATTTCATCTTTTGTGCAATACAACATGTAAATAATAGTAGTTACCAGTGGCTTGATGGTAATTCTGGTTGGGACCATCCAGATTCTCTTGAGTCGTCTTTTAAATATTTTCTTTTCCTTTATTTATTTGCCTTTGCATCCTGTAGGTATTCCCGCAGTTTATATTCTTGTCTTAGAGCTGAGAGTTTTATCTCATCCCAGCTTATTTCCATTTTCCTTTCTCTTGGTTTACGCCCTGACTCACTTAGGGAAAGGAACATTTTTTGCCAGATTCTTAGGCCTCTGCCTGAGGCAAAGCTTCACGAACACCCACAAGGCGAAGACCACTGTTGAGAAAGGAAAGTAGATAATAATGCTTTGGGATCTTTGTTGTTTATTGTAGGAACTTAGAAGTGAGAAACAGCAGTCAGGCAGAGTCCGCACATTGCCGTAGTGTCAGGAGGATCCTTTGATACAGCTATTTGTGGTCAGTGTAAGGATCGTGCAATTTTATCTGCAACTGAGAATCCAGACTCAGGAGAAGACACAGAGAGTGATCCCTGCTTGAAAATAATCATGTTTGTCATTAGCTTGTTTTTTTTTTTTTTTTCTGAGACAGAGTCTCACTCTCGCCTGGGGGCGAGTGCTGTGGCGTCAGCCTAGCTCACAGCAACCTCAAACTCCTGGGCTCAAGCGATCCTTCTGCCTCAGCCTCCCGAGTAGCTGGGACTACAGGCATGCGCCACCATGCCCGGCTAATTTTTTTCTATATATATTTTTACCTGTCCGATTAATTTCTTTCTATTTTTGGTAGAGACGGAGTCTCGCTCTTGCTCAGGCTGGTCTCGAACTCCTGAGCTCAGAACGATCCGCCCGCCTTGGCCTCCCAGAGTGCTAGGATTACAGGCGTGAGCCACCGCGCTGGCCATTAGCTTGTTTTTGTAATTACCTCAAACATTATTGCTTTTGGTGGATTTGGAATTATGGTTTTCTATTCAAGTTGGATGAAGTAATAGTGAGCATATTGGCTAATACATGCTTCTTCCACAGATGAGACTTTCTTTTTCATAATGTAAAGTTGTAACAATCCTCCTCACAAGCTCTTTTTATAAGTCTTGTGAAAGGAAAGCTGAAAAGTCCTTGGTTTGAGGATAGGATTACAATGCTGGAATTCAGCACCTACATGTTTTCATGCAATCTTTGTATACCCACTTGCAACTCACTTTATCTTGGCGATTAATAACCTTTCGTTTGCATTATTTTAAAAGTTAGGGCCTATTGGTGTGATAGTTGGTGGCACATACTATGGAAGTCAACTTCCGTTTTTAAAATCTGCCATCTTGGAATGTGTCTGCAATGTCTTAACTTTATGTACAGAGAAAGAACCAGAGCAGTGCTGATGCTATTCTTTCCTCTCTTTAATACTTTGTCTGTTTTGTTTTCAGTCTGGTTGTGACTAGATGAATAGTACAGCTACGTTTCTCCAGGTGTTGTGTGGGTCAACTGATGGCCTTTTCTCACGGCAGGGAACAACGTCATGAGGACCATCCATGGGGTGGGCGAGATGATGACCCAGATGGTGCTCAGTAGAGGCTCCATCTTCCCCATGAGCGTGCCGGACGTGCAGCCCAGCATCCTCCCGAGCAAGCAAGGCAGCCCTGCAGAGCACGAGGACGTGACCGTGATGGACACTAAGCTGAAGATTATTGAGATTTTGCAGGTGTGTTGCACAACAGACTCTAAGTGACAAAGACGTAGTTTTGCTTGTTGGTTTAACTTCTTACACTTTTTGTCCCAAATCACTAAGTAAATATTCTGAAATACTACTGATCTAATTTTATTTCTTTAAAGTTAGTGGCAAGCCTGGTAAGAAATCTCACACAGACACTATTAACATATAAATCACATTTATTCATTTTCATTAAATACACTAATGATAATATCTAACCAGTGTGGGGCGATTTGAGGTTGATAAAACTGTTTTCACATGTATTGTTTTTTTCATTTAAAATTGACCCTGATTGAATTTTACCTTCATTTCAGAAGGATTTCAAAGCAGGCAAAATTAATGATTAAATTCCAACTAATTTTCCTGTTTTTAATGGAATCGCACATATGATTCCATATATCCAGATTTATTGTTATAGCAAAAAACTCAAATAAAATTTTATTTATTATTTAAAACATTGTTAATCATTGGTTTTAATATTTTATATGTGACTGTCTCTCTTTGTGTTTTTGTTTCCAGGAGACTAGGAATAATTTAAAAATATAACCTAGTCTAATACCTAGATCTGTGAATTTAAAGGAGATAAATTATTGTTTCATGCCCGCTGGTTTATTGAATAAACTTTTCATTACTGTAGCTGTAAATTCTTAGTGCTTTTTTTTTTAAGTTTAGAAGGCAGTTTTATGATACCTTAATTATAGTATTTATTCCAGATTTGGAGAATGGAGTTTGGAGTTTTCAAGTATCTATTAAAATTCTGGATACAGTTTACTGTCTTTCGTTGTAATTTAATGTATACTGAGCTACCAGAAGTGGGTTAGTAGTCCTGGAAAGGTCTGTACATTTTTCATTTAAAGTAATTAGATTTATAATCATAAAAGGTTTCACAGTTCCTCTAGGAATTACAAAGGCTGAATCCTGAGAAATATTGGCAGGCGTCCCAACACTGTGTTCATGACCCTGAAAAATCACTTTAAGTTTTCCTCCTCTTAAACTGAGAAAGGTAGCAGTCACCTGACCTGCGGACCTAACGAGCCCCCAGCTTAACATCATCCTACCCATGGGACAACCTCTAAAATACATGACCTTATTTTAGCCCACAGTTACAGCAAAGGAGAACTAAAAAAAAAGCTCAAACAGCTAAGAAATGATGAGATGGAGATTCTGTGGCACAGCGGTCTAGGGCTGATTAGTTTTTGCTGCCTCTTTTGGGATCTTTATATATTCTCCTTGAACCTCTGTTCGCTCTCTGATTTTTGCGTCCCCGTGTCTGGGTCAGCTTCACCGTGCCCGTGTGCTGCTCTTGGATGTTTCTTTCTTGGAACATCTCTTCAAGAATTTTTTTGTAGCCACGGTCCTTGGCAGGTCTTCTGCTTGCTGCCAGCTCTTCTCTTTCTGGGTCTTCTTCTCTTATTCCCATCACTTCGTGTATCTCTTTCAGTCTCTCTTTGTATTTCCCTCTCTCTCTGGCCCTCTCCCAACTCTTTCTCTGCCCTAGTTTTGATCCTTCCCTTTCCTCCTTTCCATCTACTTCCCATTTGTTTCTCATAATTGGGCATATTAGAGAGTAAAAGTTTTTATTTTGGTTATATTTATGGAATACAACTTTATGTTTCCTCATTTTCAATGAAAAGTTAGTAAGTGTTTTAGATGCCACGTAATGCCAATTTCCCTAAAACCAGGGAGACCGTATTGCTTACTGTCAAATGAGAGTCGTTTGAGAATGTAGAGGTTGCCGTTTGTAATTATGCTGACACAAAAGGCTAAACTGGGCCTCTGTCCGGCAAACTGGGGTGGAAGGAGCTATGTAAAAACCACGCCTCTGATCTGTAGCACATTCTGATTTTTCCTCCTCTGATCTCCTTTAAATTTAGAACACGTGATTTAGCCCTCAATAATTTCCTGATTATGTTAACAATGCTATATTTTGTTTCCCATCTCAATTATTGGCTTCTTGAGGGCAGTGGGCTTGAAGTGTTCGCATTCCCTGTGGCGCCTGGCAGAGTACTGGATCTGTAGTTTATGTCCATGTGTCAGTTGATGAGAACAACAACAAGACCACAAACCTAAGGAAACACAAACACCAATGAGGAAACTCGGTGGTGTATAGTTGCTATTATTTCAGCTGTCCCCTTAGAGCCTGGCTCCAGGACTGATCGTGATATAGTTGGAATCGGTACTGTTGTAGCTGATTTCTTGGCCTTTCTGTGTAAGAATGAGGGTCACAGCTCCATAAGTCTCTTCCCAGAGCCAATGGCAGCTCTGCAAAGTGCTCAGTGAAATTCCATAATGATCGTCTCTACACACAGACCCACGTAATACCTCTGCCTGGAACATTCAGAGAGTAATCACAGGGAGTCAGATTTTCTTTACAAAAATTACTTTGAGATTTTCCTGACATTGGCTAATGGAAATGCATCCCTTTCCTTAGTCATAAGGCTGATAAGCATATAGGCAACTGAAGTGCTAGGGTTTACAAATAAAGTTTCTAACTAGTTCATTGGAAATGGTGATAGTTTTATTGTGCTTGGTGTCATGTGTAACGAATTGCCTTTTAAAAAACTGCTAATCAAAGAAAATTATGTTGTTTTTAATGTTTCTTGCAGTTTATTCTGAGTGTCAGACTAGATTATAGGATCTCATATATGCTGTCAATATATAAGAAGGAGTTTGGCGAGGACAGTGAAAATACTGAGACGTCCGCCAACGGCTCTCCAGATACTTTACTACCATCAGGTGATAATATTTACTCTTCGTATTTTTTTTTTTTCTGAGAAGTTGAAAGTACCTTTCATATTTTAAAACATAATCATATTTTTATGAGACAAAAATGGAGACATAATCCCCACTAAAGACGTGAAAGAACTGAGACAGAGCATTGAATAACTCGCCTAGGATGGTGGGGAAGATGTTTGCTGTTGTTTGGTGCTAAGTCCCAGGAATGCTTTTTCCTTTGTAATCTTCACAACTCTGTGAGGTTGAGATACTGTTTATTGTGCCATTTTACAAATGAGAAAACCAAGGTCAGAGGAGTTAAGTTACTTGCTAATGGTCATTAGACCATTAGTTCCTAGCAAGTAGAGGAACAGGGATTCCCTCTGAGGTGTCTCCAACTAAAGAGTCGAAATCTTGTAAGCATTATGCTGTTTTGGTGAAAATCCAAGAGAAATTTTTCTGCCTGAATCAAAGAGCAGTGTTTGAAATGCAGTTGTCAGAAGGAAAAGTATTTTGTAGGGAAGCCATCACCTGATCCAAGAATAAAGACATGGCATTTCCCAAAGGCCTATATGTGTTGTTGGTTTCATTTTGTGTGTGTTTTATTTTGTATGGTTATAAACTAGAATTATATTTCAATTTTCACATCTAGAGGTATGAGAACGAAACCACTCTATCTCTGAGTGTTGGAACATAACAACAAAAGAGCACACAAATGATTGTAAAAATTTTGTGACTATAGGAAGGACTTTTGTAAAACCAAAAAAAATATTAAATTACCACTTTCCTGGATAGGTCAGGCCAGTCATAGCAGGTTGGAAACTTCATCTTACTCAAAATTTAGCCGGTGAACAGAATTCTTTTTCTAAGGGTAGGATTTCTACACAGATGTGAAACTTTCTTCTAACCACAACCACTGTGACAACCTTAGGAACTCTCCTCTTCTTTGTCCGTCAATCAATTAGGAATGACGCAGTGATTGTGAGTGTGTAGTTAAAATGGTTGCCAGACCAAATGTCCCGCTGTCTGAATCATTAGTACCATCCAGAAGGCAGCGTGCCTCTAGAGATGGAGTTCAGCTTGCCTAAGCGAGAAGTCACTTCTGGCACATTTGCAACAGTGTTGTTTTTCTGCTTCCCAGAAGTGTAGAACCCCAAAGGGCTATTTCCAGGAATGATATAGCAGAACCAGAAAGTCTTGCTGGCGGGTTGCATTGACAGTAGCATAAAAATTATTGGCTCCCAGAAGTCAGACTTATGGAAACATGAGCTTTAAGTGTCAGTAAAGTAGCTGAGAGAAAGTCTATGGGCACCCCAGAAAACGCTTTCTCTCTGGTTTTCCTGCTCTCTTTTCATTGTTTGTATCTGTAAAGGATAGCTTTCCAGGGAAAACTGTTTTTCCCTTTTTATGTCTTGCCCTGTTTTCTTTTTATGTTTTAGAGATGAGAAATAAATAGTACATTTATCATTTAAACATGTTATCTTAAGACAGGTGTCTTTAAAATGTTAGTGGTGGAGGACGGTAAGGAATCATGATTGGTTTACATAGGAAAAAACACCCTGTCCCGCAAGGAAAAGGGATGGAGTTTTAGTCATATTAAAGTTAGGTAAAAAGACCGTGTTGGTTGGAAACAGCATTTAGCAACAAGGCTGATTGTATGTATATTTCGATTCTTTAAAAAATTATTTTTCTGTGTTGTTACTCATTGAAATTATATGTATAATTTAATGTGTATATACATATAGTTATACAGATAACAGGCCCTTTTTAAATGGTGCTTTCTGAATTTTTAAATATATCTTTGACTACAGCAATACATTAGTTTAAAACATAGTTTACATTGAAAAATATACATTTCTGTCTAAGTGGAACTATGTTGTGATTTTTTTTAACTGTTAATTGAATTGGTAGAGTCAAGGAATTAAGACAAAAATATTTTCCAGTAAGCAACTACGAATATCGTGGCTCCTAATTAAGATAAGATAAAGAATAGATTTTACCGTTTGTCTTTGCAGCTATTGTTCCTGATATAGATGAAATTGCCGCACAGGCAGAAACTATGTTTGCTGGAAGGTATAGTAACATTTATGTATCTTCTTTATCTTACTTAAGAATAAGATTTTACTTAGAATTTTATTGATACTTTGTTGTTATTCATTTCCCTGTATCTATTTATTTTTAGACCCTCTATTTTTGCTAACATAATTTCTGCCAGAAATGGAGCTGCTAATTTACTATAGAGGAGAAAGCAAAGGTTTCCTTTAGGTCGGGTAAAAAAAGGCAAAAGAGAAATGAGATCAGTGTATTGAACTTTTCCCTGAATTCTCTGCTTTTTTTCTTCAAATAATGACAGTCCAAGAATGCCCTTTAACTCCCCTGGTATAAATA
Organism: Indri indri; assembly: GCA_004363605.1. NCBI lineage: Eukaryota > Metazoa > Chordata > Mammalia > Primates > Indriidae > Indri > Indri indri. The sequence goes on along the minus strand of RJWJ010014989.1, from coordinate 15,317 downwards.
TCACTGCTTCTTGTAAAGCATTGCTTCCTTGAATTCTAGATATTGGAGGCAAAAAAATAACTTCTTTAATGTTGTGATTAACTTTATATGTGAGCAATAAAACTATTTTCTGCCAATTGGAAATATCCATAATTAAAGAAAACCAAATACCTTTGGCCTGACTACCCTCCTTTGCTATTAGGAACCCTGCTGTTTATTGTTTTCAAGTTGTTTCTTTTTCAGAAAATAGCAATCAGAAAAGAAAAAAGTAAAATGCCTAAGCTACAAATTATTAGTTTCTAGTGTTCATTTTTATTATAGATTTGACATGAGAACCTAAAAAAGTGTATACAGTGGTCCCGCCTTATCTACAGTAGATATGTTGCTAGACCCCCAGTGGATGCCTGAAATCCTGGATAGTACTAAACCCTGTATATACACTATGTATTTTCCTGTACATACCTATGATACAGTTTAATTAATAAATTAGGCATATTAAGAGATTAACAACAATAGCTAATAATAAAACAGTCATAACAACATGCCAGCATCACCATCCTTGTGCCTTGGGGCCATTATTAGGTGAAATAAGGGTTACTTGCACGCAAGCACTGAGATAAGGAGATAGTCGATCTGATAACGGAGAGGACTGACTCCTATGTGACTCATGGGCAGGGAGCGTTGACAGCGTGGGTACCTGGACAAAGGGATGATTCATGTCCTGGATGGGATGGAGTGGGATGGCGCACAATTTAAAACTCATGAATTGTTTATTTCTGGAATTTCCTATTTGATATTTTGGACCACGGTTGACCTTGAGTAACTGAAACTACAGAAAGCGAATCTGCGGATAAGAGGGGACTACTGTACTAAACTTTTTGTTGCATTTGGTGTTGTTAGAGAGACAAGAATTGAGAATTAAGGGAACCAAAAGGATTTTAATCTTTAGCAAATATTTGTTTAGCTTTGCTTTTATATCGTTGTTCCAGTTTTTGTTATCTTTTTCTGTTGACATATTCTTCCTGAGAAGAGAGTGAACCAGTTATGATTTCACATTAAAATAGATGGACCTTTTATCCAATGAGATCTTCCTCAGAGTCATAACACACCTCACACACGTGGCTGCTCTGGCAATGGTTCCCACATGTGCAGTGTCTTACTGCACCTCCCCTCTGTCATGGAGGGGTCTCCAGGGCTCTGGGGAAAATCCGTGTACATCCAGCCTGGGATGTCTCCTAAATAAATGCTTTTGGATTGATTCAGATGCCTGTCTTTTGTTTATGCCTAGGTGACGCACTCGTCCGATTTGCCTAGGAACTCCCTCAGTCTTGGATAAACTAGATTGGTCATCCCTGCTTTCTTGGGCAAACACAAGTTTTTCTTTGTGATTATTTCCTCATCAGTTACATGAGGGGGGGGAAAGTAAAAATTTCTTCCTTTTTACTTCCTAGTTTGAGAAAACAAGTGATATAACTGAGAACATACAAACAATTTCAATCACTTAAGTATAGATGTTATATAAATATGGGTCACTTTAGAATTATTTTTGGTTTTACAGAAAGGAAAAAAACCCAGTTCAACTTGACGATGAAGGTGGCAGGACATTTTTACGGGTCCTCATTCATCTGATCATGCACGACTACCCGCCTTTGCTCTCGGGAGCCCTGCAGCTGCTGTTCAAGCACTTCAGCCAGAGAGCGGAAGTTTTACAGGCATTTAAGCAGGTAAGACTGAGTAGCCCTCAATGGTCCCATAGCAGAAGCCCTGAAAGTGTTGTTTTTAACATCCAACCTGACTTCATGGTTGCAGTTAATGAGACCGTGTGGTTTTCCTGGGGAGACTTTCTATTTTTAAAGATAGATGTGGCCTTATCTATGCCAAGACATGATCTATTTTAGAAAGAGTTCCCCACAAGTGATTTTCAGTTAATATTTTTAATGCAAATGATGGGCACTAAGATTTAAGAAGGCACTGGGGATAATAACATAGTAAGAATTTTGTTGCCACAGCTCTTATTTTGACCCCAAATTTTACTGATAGATTTGGGTAGGACAGACAGCAACCCTGAAAGGACTAATTATTTTGCTATTGAAAAATGTATGAATCCAAAAGAAAGGAACTGTGATGGATCTAATCTTTTTCTTTGTGATCTTTGAGTAAGACATCAATCTTGAGATTATTGATCAATAATACCTAAGTGCTTATATATATATTTCAATAATATTTATTTTATTTAACAGGGCATTGATCTTTATCAGGAAGTTTTGCAGGAATATGTTAAAGAATATTAAATAATTAAAAGGATAGTCATACAAATACATATAATTATGCATGTGTATGTATATGCCATATAATACCTATAAATTATAATAAAATACAAATGTATATCATGAGGTTTAGATTGCATCTATCAATACTTTCTTCCACTTATTTTTATGTTTCTACCTCTTTTCAATCAGAGTCTCAGAAAAATTAATTTCAGCAGTGAAATTAGAGTTAGGGTATGTTTTATCTTAAATTACTCCTCAGCACTTTGAAAAGTCGTGCTAGGGCTTACTTTAAAAAGCATTTTTTTTAAATAACATGTGAGTATATTGGTTAGAGTTCACAGATGCAGGTAAGTTTTTATGGTCAATACACATCTAAGGCATTCGTAAATATTCTAAAAATATTAAACTTTAGGAGATAAATACGTTTAAAGACTAGGAATTTTCAACGTAAAGGAAACAGGAATAAAGGAAGTTTCATACTAAGTTAAGGGTTGAAATTCTTCTGTTTTCAGGTGCAATTACTGGTGTCCAATCAAGACGTAGATAACTACAAGCAGATCAAGGCAGATCTAGACCAGCTCCGACTGACTGTAGAAAAGTCTGAGTTATGGGTCGAGAAGAGCAGCAGCTATGAGAATGGAGAAGTGGGGGAAAATCAAGTAAAAGGTGGTGAAGAGCCAATCGAGGTTTGTTTTCAAGATCTATTTCTAAATAATCCAAATGATATCTCCTAAGTCAGATATGTAACCATGTGCTCTGCAATCAGAATTATTCATGAAGAAAATTTTCTTCTGAGCAGCAGAGCGTAACATTTTCATTTGCCAAGTCAATTAACTCCATCACCTGCACTTAGGTTAATTCTGATCAATTGCTACCACTTCTTGCCTCATCTGTCTCATTTTTCACTGTTTCTCATTTCTATTGTAAATCCTGTCATCCAGGAGTCAGGACTGTAGGAGGGAGCAGTGGGAGAAGAAAGGAATGGACCCTAAGCTGAGACCTGTGGAGAGGGGTGGATTTTTATCACCTTTCACTGTGGCTACTATTTGCCAGCCTGAATCCTCCCTGTCATTATGGCATATCCTTATGTCATATGTATAAATATATCTAAATGGAAAGGCAACGTGCTTTATTGTCAACATGAAAATACCAAACATCTTGAGGTGGTGATCTTGTCTTCTTTTGTACTGGTTTCAGTTTTAGTGGGTTAATTATAATAGTTGATGTTTTCACATTTCACTAAATATATATGACCATTTAAAAAAATTTTAAACACCATTTTAGTGGTAATGCTTAGATGAAAGATTTGTACCAGTATCTATGGATAACACACAAAGGTTCTGAAATGCCTGTCTAATGTTTTATTTAGTTGTTTTTTAATTTGCAGCAATGTGGACTATTTATATGGGTTTCCCTACCCTAGCTTTGTGGTTGTCGGAGTAGCCAAAATATCATAGCATGAAGAGTGATGGCAGATGGGGGATAATTAGAGTGATCAACATACTGAAAAGTTTCAAGGGGGAGTCGACCTCGTGGGCTACCACTTCTTACTTGTCTCAGGATGAATTGTGACTTTTCTGCACGAAATTTTTGACTTAATCTTTTAGAAACTTTTCCTATGATTTTATGTGTTAGTAGAATGTAGAATTTCTGCTTCATAGAACTTTATCACCAGTTTTTTGAAGGAAATAGAGTTGTTCCATAACATAGTTAAGAAATAAGAGAAAACTTAACATTTATTTAGTGCTTGTTATACACCGTGTCTCATAGTGGACATTTTCACCTATGGAATCTTTTTTTAAATGTGACAAAAAACTTTGGAGATAGTTATAAACATCACATATCTAAGGATGAATGAACTGAATGTCAGAGAACCCAAGGACTTCCTCGATGTCAGTCAGCTCTGTGTGACTCAACTGGGATTTGAACTCAGGTCAGGTCTTTTTGGTGATAAGATCCAGTTCTTTAATGTGAGATTACACTTTCTGATATGGTGTTTAATTATATTAAGGGATGTATTATGTTTTCATGAGTTAGAATACTTCTTCCTTTTGAAAATACCTATTTTGTACGTATCCTAGAGAATCAATATGCTTCTTCCTCTTTCAAAAAAGTCTACTTTTTTTGAAATATAGAACAGGCCTAAACTTTAGGAGAATGCATTATGCTCTTGGTAAAAGTTTGCAAAAATATATCATCTAAGAGGATAGGTGAGATGTTCCATGAAGGATGTTAATCACTGGTCTACAGTTTTAAGTTCCCACTCACCGAGGGAAGGTAGGAGAAAGAGCCTCTATCTTAGTGTATATTAGTGTATTCGCTTAAAAGTTTAGTAAGCAGTTTGTCTTTGTTTAAGAAAGAAGATGAGCAAGTGGTTTGACTGAGGATGTCCTAAAGATAAAACTGCATTACACGTGGGCTATAGAACTATTTGTCTGGGGGCTTTAGAAGAATATAAGTCAATCAAAATGGTACTTGTTTACTTATTTACTGAATTCAGGATTTATCAGTTCAGGAAATGATAGTGATTTTAGGTGCTTCTAAGAGGGACATGATTTAATAAAAGAGGTTAAATTTTTGGTAAGTCTGAAGGAGTACAGTTTGGAGGCTGCCTCTGGACTACTGATTTCAAGGTCAAGCAATCACAGCGACAATTCAGAGGTCAAGAAGCTGCTTTGGCTGCTGCCACCGCTGCTGCCATTCACGCTCTGAAAGCACACGACAAGATGATGCAACGTGGGGCTCACCAGAAGCTCTCATATCTACTGACATGTTCTTTTTGGCCCTCCTGGTCACAGGGAGAGGCCCTTTACTTTCCCTCTGGCTTCCGAGCTCCACATGAGTTCTTCTCATGGACGGAAGCTGAACCGAATTTAGAACTTTAGCTGCAGGGGAATTTGGGAAACCAGCTCTTAGATACAGGGGAACTTGAAGGCATGGGAATGAATGCTGAATGTCAGTTAATAATATGCGGCATAGGTGGTTAACAGTGTGGATTTTGGCATCAGACACCCCAGAATTTGCCACTCAGTGTATGTGTGACTTTGAGTAACTTACTTTCATTCTCCTAAGTTTTATTGTCTATAAAATGGACATAATAATGGTACTTATTGAGCTGCTGTAAAGATTAAATGAGCAAACCCTGTGTACATGGGTAAGTGTGTCAGTTAATATGGCTTCAGTGGGAAAATATAAACAATATGAAAATATAAACAATAAGTTGACATATTATTAATATTTGCCAACAAGTCAAGAAGTGAGGGGCTCTAGCTTTAATTCATTGTCTCGGTGTTGTCACCATGGATCAGTGGGCTTAGTTTTGAGGCTAATCTTTCTCATGGTTGCATCGTGGCAGCAGCATCCGTGCATGACACCACCAGGAAAGAATATCCATTTCTGGGTCTTTTGTGTAGGAGTGAGGCAGCCTTTCCCAGGTGTCCTTCAGTAGACTCTACCTCATGTTTCTTTGGCCAAAACAGGATCACATGTTTACCTCCACACCAATGTACCATAGGATTAGTTTAGATTAAATAAAAGATGTCCCTCAAGCTGGGATACCCACCCTAAGTTACATGGGGGAAGGATAGATGGCAGAATGAAATTGGAATCTGCTATCAAGGAAGAATAAGAAAGGATGTTGGTTAGCAAACAGCAATATCTGCCAAAGTCAGCATTCGATTAGTGTTATTATTTGTTTTTATGTGCAATGCATTGTGCTATTTATTACGGTGGATATAGAATTGTGAAATCTTAGAGTTAAATACTTGTGGGGGTAATTGATTCCAATTCCTTATGTGATATTTATCTTCTCTCTCTCTAAGTATCTCACATGCATGAGATCTGTGATGGGAAATTCAATACCACCTGAGGTAGCATATTCTATTGAAATTAATGTATAGCTTAAGAAATGGAATATTACCAGTAAGAAGTTCATGTGCCCCCTCCCTATATTCCAGAGGAAACAACTATCATTAATTTATGTTAAAAATTTCCTTGCTTAATGGTTTTACCAAATGTCTGTATTTCTAAAACATAAGAAATATATGAAATTTAGTCTACTGTAGATATGTTTTGTCATTCATCGTTGTTGATGTATAGCTGCAACTGATTTATTTTCTCTAATATATATTATTACATTTATACACGTGTTTATCCTGTTAACTGTTGATAGACATTTGGGTTCTTTCCAGTTTTGATGTTTTAAAAGAAAATTTGCTACTAAAAGCAATGCTACTGTGAAAACTCTTGTATGTCAGCTGATGCACATGTTCAAGAGATTCTTAAGGAGTAAAACATGTAGTATGTTCACCTTTACCAGATAGTGCCAATTGTTTTTCCTGCACCGATGTATGAAAGTTCCCATATCTGCCCATCCTTATAACTGTTGTTCTCACTTTTCCATTTTTGATAATTGGGTATGTTTGATATATCGTCTTTGTTGTGATTTTCATTTTGTTGGATTACTTCTGAGGTTGATGTAAATGTAAACATTTTTTTCATATGTTTATTTGCCATTTTACTTCTCTTACTATTTAGATAAAGCTAAATTCTGAACAGGCAAGTAGTTAGGTATTATCAATAAATGTGTACCTAATAATAAGGTTAAAAAATACTTTTTTACTTCAAGTCATGGTGATGCTATAAATTCAAACTTGAACATAATCTTTTTGCCTGTTATTTCTTTTTTCTTGCTTTATTGTTATTTCTTTTTTCTTGCTTTATTGTGTTGGTAACAGTTCCTAGTGCAATGTTAAGTAGAAGTGGTGATAATGGTCATCCTTGTCTCATTTCTGATTTTAAAGGGAATGGTTTTAATATTTCTCTATTGAATACAATGTTTACTGTACATTTTTTATAGATACTCTTTAACAAGGAGGAAATTCCTTTTTATTCCTAGTTTGCTAATTTTTTTTTTTTTACCACCAACGGTTATTGACTTTAATGGAATATAATTTATGCATTTACTGAGATTACATTATTATTCTTTAATCTGTTCACTTTAATTACATAAATCTTAAATAGAGCTTCTACCATAGTAATTTTGCATTTTAGAATAAAAATATCTTGGTGATTTTTTTTTACATTGCTAGATTCAGTCTACTAATACTTTGTATAGAATTTTACATCTATATTGTCAGTGAGATTGGCCTGTAATTTTCTTTTCTTAAAGGAAAACTGGTATCAAGGTAAGACCAGTCCCATAAAATGAATTGTGTGGTCCTCTTTTTTTGTGTAAGATTGGAATGATCTGTTCTATGAATGTTTGATAAAACCTTTCTGTAAAACTGCCTGGACATTGTATGTACCTTGTGGGAAGATTTTAAACTACTGATTCGATTTTTTTGATGGTTATAAATTCATTCAAATCTTCTATTTTGAGTCAATTTGCTGTACATTTTTCTAGCCATATATTTAAATTTTCAAATTTATTGGCATAAATTTGTTCATACTCTTTTGCTATCTTTTTAGTTTCTGCTATAACTGTAGCTTCATACTCCTTTTTCATTCTTCATATTGTTTACTTTTGTCTTGCTTCTTTTCTGTAGCTAAATCTTGTCAGAGTTTTATGTATAGTTAACCCTTGAACAATGCAGGGGTTGGGGGAATGACCCCCTGTGTAGCCAAATATCCACATATAATTTTTGACTCACCCCAAATTTAATTAATAATAGCCTACTGTTGACCGGAAGCCTTACTGATAACATAGTCGATTAACGAATGTTTTGTATCTTATATGTATTATGTACTGTATTCTAATAATAAAGTAAGCTAGAGAATAGAAAATGTTATTAAGAAGATCATAAGGAAGAGAAAATATATTTACCATTCATTAAGTAGAATTGAATCATCATAATATTCGAGTAGGCTGAGGAAGAGGAGGAAGAGGAGGGGTTTGTCTTGCTGTCTTGGGTGGCAGAGGCACACGAAAATCCATGTATAAGTGGATCTGTGCAGTTTATACCTGTGATGTTCAAAGGTCAACTGTACTTTATTCATCTTTTAGAAAGAATCTATTTTTGGCTTTGTTGAGATTCTAGATTTGTTTGTTATTTTATTGATATTATATTTATTCTACTAATTTCTAACATTTTATGTTGACAGACTTAAAAAAATGTGAAGGTATAATTTCCTTCTAAGAAGCTAAATTCCACAAATTTTGAAAAATGGTATTTTTATTATTGTTCAATATAAGATATTTAAAAATTTTCCATTATGATTTCTTCTTTGGTCCAGAATTACTTGAAAGTGAATTTTTAAATTTCCAAATGCATAGACAAACTTTGACCTTTTTGTTAACTGAATTTTTAATTAATTAATTTGTGGCAAGAGAATGTGGTTATGATGTTATCATTTCTGCAAAATTTATTGATACTTGCTTTTTGGCCCATTAGACCTCCAGGTTTTGTAAGTGTTTCATGTTGGTTGAGAAGAATGTGAATAGGTGTAGGAGTCTTTACATATGACTGGTAAATAAAGCTTATTGTATTGAAATTATCTATTTACTAATATTTTTATTTTCTTGACATATTAACATGTGAGAGAGGTTTGTTGACATTTCCCACTGCAATGGTAGGTTTATAAATTTCCCCTGTAGTTATATTAATTTTACTCTGTGTATTTGAGACTATGTTATTAGGTGAATATAAATGCAAAATTATCGTATTTTTACTGCAGGACAAAAAGTTTATCAATTGAGAGTTATTTTCTCTCACTTCTGATGATATTATTCACGTGTTCTGGCTTCCATGCTGCTATTGAGAAGTTTGCTGTCGAATAGTGGTACTTTAACTTTGAAACTCCAATTCAGTGTATGTTAAGCCTTCATAGTATATATATTACTGATATATAACTATTTAGTACATATCTATTAATTTCCTTTTTATATTTTCCATACGTCTGACTTTGTGCTGTATGTTGAATAATTTCTTTAGACTCATCTGAGTCTCTCTTCAGGTATGTCATATTTGCAGTTTACCAATTAAATTTTTAACTTCAGCCTTTATACTTTTTCACACTGGAAATTTTATTTTTTCAAATATATTTAGTCCTTTTTGATCAGGTTTTGTTGCTTTCTCATTTTTATGATTCCTTATGGCTATTTTGTAGCCTGTATGTAATACTTCCAGGAGCTGGTGTACTTGAGCTTCTCTTGTGATTCTCACTCATGTTTCTCATTTCATTATATTTTTGGCTATCTTTGATTATGAGCTCATATCTTTTTTAAAATTGACTTCATTTTTAGAAAAGTTCTATGTTTAGAGAAAAACTTCACAGAAAGTATAGAGTTCCCATGTAGTCCATCTTCTCCTCTTTCATTTTCTCCTATTATTAACGTCTAGGATAAATGTGGTACATTTGTTATAATTGATGAGCCGGTGTTGATACATTATTGTTAACTAAAGTGCGTAGTTTATTAAGTTTCACTCTGTGTTGCATAGTTCTGTGGCTTTGGATGAATGCATAATGTCACGTATCCACCATTACAGTGCCATACTGTGGTTTCACTGCCCTAAAAATCCTCTGTGCTTTGCTCATTCATCTCTCCCCCGAACCCCTAAGACCCTGGCTACCACTGATTTTTTTTTTAAATTTTAAAATTTATTTCAGAATATTATGGGGGTACAAACGTTTTAGTTACATAAATTGCTTTTGTACCATTTGAGTCAAAGCGTGCCCATCCTCAGATAGTGTGCATTGTACCTGTTAGGTGTGAATTTACTCATCCCCTTTTCCCCACTCCCACCTGCTTGATTTCCGATGAATGTTATTTACATATCTGCATATAAGTGTTGATTGATTAGTTCCAATTTAATAGTGAGTACACGTGGTGTTTGTTTTTCCATTCTTGTGATACTTCACTTGGAAGAATGGTCTCCAGTTCCTTCCAGGCTAATATAAGAGGTGTTAGTTCACCATATTTTTTGTGTCTGAGTAGTACTCCATGGTATATATATGTCACATTTTATTAATCCACTCATGTATTGATGGGCACTTGGGTTGTTTCCACATCTTTGCAATTGTGAATTGTGCTGCTATGAACATTCGAGTGCAGGTGTCTTTTTTATGGAATGCCTTTTTTTCCTTTGGGTAGATACCCCATAGTGGAATTGCTGGATCAGATGGTAGTTTTACTTTTAGCTCTTTGAGGTATCTCCATATTACTTTCCACAGAGGTTGTACTAGTTTGCAGTCCCACCAGCAGTGTGTGAGTGTTCATATCTCTCCACATCCATGCCAACATTTGTTTTGGGACTTTTTGATGACAGCCACTGGTGTTAAGTGTTATCTCATTGTGGTTTTGATTTGCATTTCCCTGATGATTAGAGATGTTGAGCATTTTTCCATATGTTTCTTGGCCATTAGTCTATCTTCTTTTGAAAAGTTTTTGCTCATGTCTTTTGCCCACTTTTTAAGGCATGAAACCATAAGAATTCTAGAAGAAAATGTTGGAAAAACTCTTATAGACATTGGCCTAGGCAAAGAATTTATGCAGAAGACCACCAAAGCAATCACAGTAACAACAAAAATAAATAAGTGGGACCTGATTAAATTCAAAAGCTTCTGCACAGCCATGGAAACAATCATCGAGCGAATAGACAACCTACAGAATGGGAGAAAATATTTGCATGCTATACATCTGATAAAGGACTGATAACTAGAATCTATAAAGAACTCAAGCAAATCAACAAGAAAAAATCAAACAACCCCACTGATTTCTTACAGTCTATGGAGTTGTGCCTTTTCCAGAATATCATATAGTTGGAATCATATAGTATGTGGCCTTTTAAGACTGGTTTCTTTCTCTTGGCAATATGCTTTTAAGGTTCTTTCATGTCCTTTTTGTAGCTTAACAGCTCATTTCTTTTTATTATGAGTAATCGTCCATTGTATGCATATGCACTACAGTTTATCAACTCACCTATTGAAGGACATCTCTGTTGTTTCCAATTTTTCACAATTATGAATAAAGCTGCTATAAACATTCTGGTGCAGGTTTTGAGCTCATGTCTTTTGACCTCAGTCCTCAGGGTTCAAACAGGGGATGTTTTCCTCCTTAGAGTATTTGTGATTGCCTTGACCTGTTACCAGGGGGCGCTGCTAGCCTAAGACCACATTGCTCCTTCCCTGCACACCTGCCTTAAGGCAGGAGTTTCTCCGCGGACTTGACACTTGCTGGGATCTTAGTCTCTGGGTTGCAGTGCTAGTATTGTCATTTGCCTTCAAAGAAATTTATCCTGTGGCCTTGTAGCTTGTAGCTCTCTGCTCTGGTTTCACATTTTTTTTCTCCTTAGAAAATTGAGAGTAGGATCTTTGGGACTTGTCTTTTGTTTTCTGTAAGCCCAGAAATGTACTAAAAATAGGTTTATATCTGTGATCTAGACGCTTTGTAATAGGAAAGCTCTTTGCAATTTTAAGTTAGCTATTCTTGCAGAAGTCTTTGAGATGTGTTTACTTTAGGTATTTAGTGATTTGTTGTTGTTGTTATTAAGACCTTTCATTTATTTGCAACTTTATATGCGGATTTCCTCTGAGGCCTGTAGTTAATATAGAGAAGATTTCATTTACTTCTGTGAGGCACTTTGGGATACTACGTTCTGTAACCACATTAAACACAGTTTTTTGTTTGGGACTTTTGGGGTCCCTTTACTGTTGGAAATTCTGATCCTAAATCTTGAGTGAAATCTTTGTATACAGGAGCCTTAAGAGTTTTTTCCCCACATTTTTGCCTTTGACCAGAGCCCAGGCCAAGACAGGTACCATTTTGCTCTTCTTTTGAAAGAGATGGGCCACATCTTTCCCTGGTTTATCACTGTGGGTGTCCTCTTTAGGTATTCCTGGCTTTACGCTGGGGTCTCTGCTCAGACCTTCCATCTTGCTTGGGATTCAGGCTTTGTCTCCCTTATGCTCTGTGTGTGTGTGACTGTGTGTTTATGTGTGTAAGTGACATATTAAAACTTAGAGTCCAGGTTATTAGGCATGTGCTGAAGCTCCCAGGGTCAACAGTAAATCTAGTGCTTGATTATTGCTCCAAAATTTTTATGTATTTTCATGGTTTCTGGCCTCCCTACTAAAAAGAGATATTTTAAATATTTTATCTACCACTTTTAAATGTCACATAGGAGAAGTTTCTCTGTACTTTATTTCATCATATTCTATTCGACAGTTCTTAAGCTTATCTGTTTGTCCCTGTGATGTCTATCCACTGATGCTATGTTTGACACAACATGGACCATATCCGAACCTCCCGTACTCGATTAACTGTGGTGTTTCTCCAGAGTAAAATCCTTCTTTCAAACCCCGTTTAAAGTGTAATTTCAGTCTGTTTACCATCATGCTCACTTGCCTTTGTACACACTCGAATTATTCATTCCCTTTCTTAAAATTTGATATCTAGAATCAAATCTAATATTCCAATATAGCTCTTGCCCTCAAAGAATGAACACGCAGAATAAACGCTCCTAAAACAGTGCGACAAAGTAGTTGATTAAATAGTGAACTCTGCAGTACAGAAAAGGCAGTGGTCAGTATGAGCCTGCTGATTTGGAGAAGACTTCACTCCAGATGTGTAGCATGGGCCTATTAGGAAGGATAGAGAGGAATTAGTTAGCTAATGTATTCAAGAATAATAACAAGAGAAGCAAAATTCAATAAGAATAAGCAATTTGTATTTGGAATGGCTAGATATTGGGAGGTTTTGAAGATTCTTGGATAGGGAGGTGAGTATACTATCTTGGAAAATGTAGTCCAGGCGAATCCAGAATGGTCAGGAACAAGAGGCTAAGGTAGGGCATCAATTAAGAGGCTCTCGTACAGGTTCAGGTGTAAGGTTATGAAAACATGAACTAGTAAGGTAGCAGTAGAATTGTATACAAATAGGTAGATTGAGAAGCCAGGAGAATGCTACATATGTAATAGATTAACATAAGGGGGAAAAGTGAGAAACTACAAAGTTACTAATTTATACACAGCCTAATAATCTGTGTTATGCAATGAACCAGCAGCCAAAGATAGTGGCAATGTATTGTAAACAGGATGAAGTATGTCACAGTATCAATGGAAACAGCCAGTAGCAGGCAGCATGCACTCTAGCAGGCCGACACAAACAATACTCCTTTGTTGTTTAGTAAATCTTACAAAGGTTCTATACACAGGGCGATTGGCAGTTTTAAAACAGCTCATAATGGTCTAACTTTGTGCCTGCTTACATATCAGAAGATCAGATAACATTAATGTGATTCTTCATTTTGGGAATAAAAAAATGTCTCCAATAATATAAAAATACATTGTTTTTGGTTTTTTTTTTTTTTTTTTTGGCCTCAGTGGTAAGTTCTGTATATTCTGTGGGCAATAAATGTGAATTGAAAGTCTGTTTACTAACATTAACAAATCTCAGCATATGATCCAAAATTATCCCATTACTGTAGTTGATCTCTTATAAATAAAGAGAATGGAATGGATTTGATCACCTAGTAAGCCCATTGCATCCCTGGAGCCTATGAGCTTTATTATCTATTGTACATTATAGTGTTTTCCTTTATTAAACTTATCTTCCAGGGAATTAGAAGCTGTACCATCATTTCTGAAAGCTTAAAGGCTAGACAAAGTATAACAAGTTGACATTATCAGTAGCATTGGGAGCAATTACTAATTGCTAATCACATTCAAATACGTGTTGAATTCTAAATATAGGAAGAGGAGATTAACTCAGGAAACCATATCCTAGTGGGTTAAGTCGGGATTGCCCTTTGGTTAGGGTTGAAAAGCAGGTCACTTGGGCATTGCAGTGCTTCCAAGAGAAGTTCCTACTCATGTTATTTATTTTGGTTGTTAATTTTTCTTACGATGATTTTTCTTCTGTATTTGTAGTATCTATGTTTATCTATCTGTCTACCCACCTATATGTGGTTGCCAACTTCTCTGAAACAATTTTACTTATACTGTCACTGATCTAAGGTCTGACGTTTAAACCATCTGTCCAGTTTTTACCTTAAAGACTATATTTCTCATTTTCAGGTTTTCTAATTGGTTCTTTTTCATATCCATCCATTTTAGATTTATATCTGCCTGTTTTTACTTCATATTTTCTTTTGTTCTTTCAGCAGATGTGTGATGTAAGGAACAGAATTAATGGAACAATGTCCTTAAGGGCTCATTCTGGTTTTTCTGGACAATAAGCTGACTGGGACTGTTCTTGCAGGATGTGGAGTTGCTCTCTTCCAAGAGGCCGTACACTAACCCGGCTGCTCATGGGACCTGTGGTCTCTGCCCCCAGCAGAAGCAGTCTAATATCTACAGGCCATGGGACTAGTGTTCTTAAATGATTCCTGTGAACAGCAGGCACTGCCTGGTGCTGAAGCAGTTCATGGGTACCTTCACTGAGAAGGTTACTCTCAAACTTGCCCCATAAGTAGGTGCTGTGGGGGTGGGGATGTGGCTATTTGGAAATCTAGACCCACACTATCCAGCAGAGCACCGAGCACTTCTGTGTGGGTGATGGTAGGATGGGGACCCATGCCTTCTCTTCTGTTGCTGATGCGTGGCTTGTAGTTTCCCCTTTCCTGATATAAGCTACACATGGTGAGTGACGCTGGGCTGTCCTCATGAGCACTGTTGCATGACACGTGGCAACCACAGAGGGGTCCACTTGGTGTGAGAGATGTTATTCTTCACTATCTCTAGGATAATTTTAAACTACCTGTTTAAAAGTCCTCTCAGAAGACTTCTTGATTGTTTATATTTCAGTGGGCATGATAGAATCTTATTGTTGAGTTTTTGGTTGTCTTTCTTAGAATTAACATTCCGAATAGGAGTTTGAATTATAATTTGCAGATCTATCTTAATTAATTATTATACTTCATTAATTATGAATTAATTCCTTCCTTCCTTCCTTCTCTCCGTGCCTCTCTTCACCTCCCTCCAGGAATTTTGCTCTGTTTCTCTCCAGGCACACCTTCCCTGTCTGACGGTATTCTGCTACCTACACGTCTCCTTACTCTTTAAAAGCGAAAACATCTTCCATTCTTTGCCCGCCACTTCTGATCTTTTTTCCTTTGATGAAGCGAGGAA
>RJWJ010014988.1:0-36973 GCA_004363605.1 Indri indri | reverse complement strand
GTTGTTTGTTTTATAATATATCTCTATAACAATCCTGTGTCAAAAGAATCATCACCTCCTTTTACAGACAAGATGACCGAGGCTTACAGAAATTGTATACCCCATACAAGTTCATGCTGCTAGAGAGTGACAGAGCTAGGATTTGAACCAGATTGTCTGATTCCAAGGTCCATGCTTGTTCTAGGGAGGTGGGCCGTCTCCCTAACAGAGGCTGCTGTACTCCCAGGAGCTCTGTCCCATAGAAACAGTCTCTCTGTTATCATCGGGACTCTAAAGAACTATACTCCAGCACACATTTCCCAAGCACTTCTTGGCACCGTGAGCTAACAATACAGATTTAGAAATTCCATGGAGCACAAAAGAACACATCCTGGTCTGGCAGTCCATTCATAAAATCTTTGCAATGAGGAGTTTGCTGATCTCAACGTTAGAGGAGCTAAGATGTATTGAGCACTGACTACATGCCAGTTGCTGAGCACATGCTTTTGTACACATCTCATTTTATCCTCACAACCTTCTGGGGCAAGTCTCTCACCATCCCAGCCTTATCCAGGACCGTCAAGTCCAGAGAATTTAAATAACTTGCCCAAGACCAAACAGCTAAGTAAGTGGCAGACCGGAATGTGAATGCAGATTTGTCTGACCACAAAACGCAGTCTCTTGGGACTTATTAATCAGATCGTGAGATAGGCCATGCTTATTTGAGAAAGTACAGGATAATAAATCAGCCATACTTACTAGGACTTAATAATAATGTCTCCCACTGGCTTTGATACTCAAAATCCTGCCGCAAGGACATCATTCTACCATGCAGCTCCCTTCCCTAGTGTGAGTTAGGTGCTGCTCCCCTACGGTGGAAATGTAGTCTGCCTAGGTACCCAAGAAGAAGAGGAGGGCATAGACATTGGTGAGCATTCGCAGTGTCTGCCACAGACAGAAAAGTGGCTCCTCCTCTGAGTCCTCAATCCCAGAGCTCATTCCTGGGTGGCAGAAGGAGCAGAGGTTCCCAGCATGGTCCAGTGATGGCCCTAAATTAGCTTCCACTCAAATCTCCCACTCTGCTCTCAGCACCGTTGCAGAATAGCCCCACAAGGAGGCTGGTCCCCAGTGCCATGGACAGCCCAGTACAAAGCAAGACATTAAAACTTCTCAAGGAGCCCCAAACACAGAATTCTCAGCTTTGGCTTTCCTACTTACAGGAGATCACGAGAATTAACTAGTAGGTATGTTTACTGCCCTTCACACCCTGGGGAATGGCAGGCCCACTCGAATTAGCTCATTCCAGCTTCTCTCTCTCACCCTCCACTCCCACTCTGGAGCCGGAGTTTACTCTTCCCCCCACAGGGCAGCTGTACATTAAGATTCCATTTCACAGTGGGGTGAAAAGATAAGATGTATCTTAATTTACCTGGTGTTCTGCCTGCCTCACTTACTTAGATTTTCGGCCTGCTGAGAAGGAATTGGGTCTAGCTTAATGATCAGTTCAACACTTAACCTGTTGTTGACACTTGAATGTGTTCTAACCCTGGTTAAAATTCAGGGACAGCATTTAGGCAGGTAGCCTGGAGGTAGGAGATCCTCTCTGGCCTTCTGTCATTACTTGATTTTCTGCCCAGCAAAGTCAAGAAAATAGGACTTGGAATGAGATTAAGTCTGAACTTCAAAAATGTCATTCCTTGAATTCCAACTACTGGGTTTAACGCTTTTTGGCATGGGTGAGGAGGCCACATACTTCTAGCCTGATACCCAAGCTTTGCAGCTCATACAGCTTCCAGGAGCTTGGTGGTTCTCTGCTGCCTACCTTCTACAAATTATCAGAAATTAATTTGACTTGGTTCAGCATTATCTGACAATTGCACTGACCCCCCTGTGAACCTTTCTGGCTAATTTACATCCCCACCATGTGGCTTAATGTCTCCGAATGCCGGCACACATTATTTAAAACTCATGCCAATTATAATTTTTTAATACAGTCTGAAAAATCATGCTGTTACTTAGCAACAAAGGTCACTCCAATAAATAATAATATCTTCTAAGCCTATTGATACCCTCGATTCTTTTTCATGCGGATTGAGAGTTAGCAGCGAGACCTTTCCCATCTATTGCCAGTGTTTGAACCACTGACAAGTGTCCGCTACCTGCAGCTCCTTCAACATGTGCAAGCTCTGCTCCTCATTCTCCTCACTTCAGCCCCTTTAGAGTGGTGATTGAGTGGGCCTGGGTGAGCTCCCCTCCTCCCATCCCCCCTCCCCAGTGTCCCTAATACCTGGGGGTCACAATAGAAAAACTGTTGATATACAGATCCAAAGGGTAATGGGATTCAGAAATAGCAAGCTTACATCCCAGGAACCTTTTATTTCAGAAGTCTAGGGTTGAACATCACTAATAATATGGAAGACCATGACTTTTTTTCTTGTTGTATACTCTCGTTTTCCCCTAGGAAATGATCTTAGCTGCAGGCATGTTGCTTGGGTGGGCCTTTAGTGGGCCTTTAGTGGACCGTTAGTGGACCACCTCCAGGGTAGTCAGGGCTTAGGGATTCCACAGCATGGCTGGACCCCAGACTTAAACCCCCAGGGCCTCCCCCTCTTGGTGTATCTCAGGCTCCTAAAGGACTCACTGCCTTCTCTTCTCTGCTGGGGTGAAAGTCTCCTTCCTCCCTAGGTGATGGGGAAACGAAAGTCGCCTTGAGAAGCCCACCACACAGGGATGTTTAAAAACTGTAAAGTCCTGTATATATAAGGAAATCTTTGTTACGAGTGCTCAGAGAAGATCAAGTAAATCTTCACAAAGCCTGGCAGAGCCTAGCCACTCTTCCTGCCCCTTCCCCACAACCCAACATACATTATCCTAGAGTCATTCTCAGACAAAAGGCCACTGACTCTTGGTTTACTCCTCCCCATCAAAAGCCTCCATCCTTAGAGAACCAGACTAGGATTTTTTTCTAGGAGTTTGGTCCATTTGAGGCCTCACAGGTGCCTATGAAAAGGAGAAGTGGTCTCATACTACCAGTGTATATTCTCTGCTCTATAGAAATCAAGCCCAGGTTGTTAGTTCCCATTAATTCACTGCCAAGACCTAGGCCAAACACTTTACATATGTTACCTAGTTAACCAAAAGACAGAGGTGCCCCTATTATTCCCATGTTACAAATGAGAAACTGAGGCACAGAAGAATTCTGTATTATTTGATTAACATGCATCAGAGGCAAGATTTGTAAGCAGAGGTTCTGGCTGCAAAAATCCACTTAACCATTTCCCTTAACTATCAGGATGCTACAGAATCATGCTCATTCCCTTGATAATGATAGCATTTATTTTAAGGGCCATGGAATCAGACCAGACTGGAAAATTTGGAATGGTCCTGTCTTCCATAGCTAAGCTACAAAACAAAATTATGGAAGATCTTCCTCTTTCAGTTCTGTTATCCAAGATGAATCCCAGCAAACTGAACCAGCTGAATTCTCACTTCTTGGCCAGTTTTTCTGCACTTATACAGATCCAGCCTTAGTAGCATCATTCACTGCCCCTTCATTTGGTACTAGGCACCAGAAGAAATGTAGACATGTACATAACCAGACAGAGAGCATGGTTATGGTCTAAACCTATGTGTTCTGGTTGTGAAATATCCTAGCCATGCAAAGAATCTAACTGAGTGGGGTATTGGCACCATTTAACTTTATCTTTTCTATAACTACCACTTCACTTCATTCCTAGGGACTGGAGGAAAATGCAGCTATCACACAAGCGGGTTTCTTTCCAGACCAGCACTTTTCATATCCAGAGAGAAGGTCAATGGTCTGTAGAGAAAGGACTCAAGTTGTATCATGTCAACAAGCCCCAGCAGGACCTTCTCAGATTCATCCTCAGCCTTAAGGCCTCAGCCTTGATGCCAAGCCAGAATGCTCCAGTGTGCATGGGAATTTTCATCCATTATTCCATTTGAATTAAAAATCATTTGAGGTTCTGTTCCTAGGCTGGTGTAGCCTGGGGCCTCTAAAAAGACAGCTGCTAAAACCTGCTCCCCCTCCTAGGGCTTCTGCAGCACATCACTCAGAATCAGGGTACAGCCCACAGGCCTCTAGCTGCCCCTCTGGCAGGACATTGCTCTGTGCAGTCGTCCATGGAACAAGAGCCAACCACGCCATCGGGAACCACAAAGAGGCCAAAAGGCAAGCAGCCATCCTCTCGAATCCAATTCATTTCAGTATCTCTGCTTCCCAATGCTGCTCTCTCTCTGACCCTGTTATATTCTTATGTCCTTTTTAACTTGATTTCTGAAATGTGTTTGTTTTATCATGTCTCAGTGGTTTGCATATTTTCTTAATTTTTACCTTATCCCTGCCCCTTGGTATGTGAGAGCTACCTTAAAGCAGAGTCTTCATGTTCTCAGCTTGTCCATTCATTCATCTACCCATCATTCACCAAATATGTATTGGGAGCTATTATTAATGGCACACTGTTCAAGATATTGAAGATACAAATGAATAAAATACCACCTTTGTACTTGAGGAAGTCATGGTCAAATAAGGAGGCAGACAGGTAAATCAGTCATTGTAATGCCTACAGTGAGCTTGTGCAAAATCCATAAATAGGCCAGAGAAAGATGAGACAGACTGGGGAAGAATGGAGACACCTACTCAGAGGAGGAGGAGACCGGGGTAACTGTGCTAATTTTAAGGACCAGAGGAGGGAAGGTTCCAGAAAGAAGGATTGGGACAATCAAAAGCAAAAGGACATGAAAGAGTCAGAAGGGCTTAGGAAACTGCAGTAAGTTCCTCATTGTCAGAGCATAGTATGTGAAGGGAACATGAGGGCGGACCAGCCACAGGGGTCAGATTTTGGAAGGCTTTGTGTGACCCACCATGGACTTTGTTTAGCAATATCAATTGCTTACAATTTTTCAAATTTACAATGGGCTAAGCCCTGCATGATGCATTGCACATGCATTACCTCATCTGGTCCTTATTGCACCCCCATGAAGTAGGTATTAGATTAAATCATCATATTAATAAATTCTCCAATATGCCACCATTTTGACCGACAGATATGGAAATCCCATGGTCCAACCCAATGCTGTTTTTTTCATCACCATTTAAGAGATGGGGACCTTAAACCATCTTAGTTTCTTGCCCAGTGTCACATAGCTAGTAAGTGAAGGGGCAAACACAACATACCAAAAAATTACGGGATGCAGCAAATGCAGTTCTAACAGGGAAGTTCATAGCAATAAACACCTGCATCAAAAAAAGAGGAAAGATCTCAAATAAGCACCTCAAGGTTACACTTCAAGGAACTAGAAAAAGAAGCACAAACTAAGGTTGAAGTTAGAAGAAAGAAAGAAATAACAAAAGTCAGAGCAGAAATAAATAATCTATTTTGAGTTGATGCTTGTATAAAGGGTAAGACAAAGCTCCATTTTCATTCTCCTGTATGTGGATATCCAGTTTTCCAAATATCATTTATTAAAGAGATGGTACTTTCCTCATTCCTTGGCACCTACGTCAAAAATCAATTGACAGAATCAATATTGTTAAAATGTCTGTACCACCCAAAGCAATCCACTAATTCAATGCAATCTCTATCAAAATTCCAATGTCATTCTTCACAAAAATAGAGAAACCAATTCTAAAATTTGCATGAAACCGCAAAAAACCCATAACAGCCAAAGCAATCTTGACCAAACAGTACAAAGCTGGAGGCATTACACTACCAGATTTTAAAATATAAATACAAGATAAAGTAATCAAAACAGCATGGTACTGCATAAAAACAGACACATTGACAAGTAGAATAGGAGGATAGTCCAGAAATAAATCCACACTACTACCAGGACAGCTGATTACCAGTGATCACTTAATCATTCCAATATCAGTATGTTTTTATTGAGTTTATAAGAAGTCTTCATTGCCTGAATTATGTAACTGCACCCTCTCTGTAATCAGAGAATGTCGTAAGAGTAGGAATAATTTTATTTATTTTTGAAATCAGAAGTGTAACCTTGAGGTGCTTATTTGAGATCTTTCCTCTTTTTTTGATGCAGGTGTTTATTGCTATGAACTTCCCTATGAAAATATTTAAGTTCCTGAAAATTTTGGTACGTTTTACCCAATTTCCTAAAATTAGCCATTTTAACTTCTGTAAAAGGACTCTTTTTTTTTTTTTCCTGCTAGGAGCCCAAGAGAAACTGGTATTTGTGCCTCCCCAAAGCAAACTTGTCCTCTTTGAGTGCATTTGCAAGCCAGTGAATCGGCAAGGCTGGTAACTCATGAACACAAATGAATCTCCCCTATTAGATGCTGATACAAAAGCAAACATTCATCAACAGAACTTCAAATTGGCAGCCCAGAAAACATCATAGGATCAATAGCAAAAGCCCTTTCCTAAAATTTGCCCCCTGCCTTCCAGTTTTTGTTAAAAGTTTTCTATCCAATATGGAAATTGCTTCCCAGATGCATAGGTCACTATCATGATCCTCGGTTAGCTCACTCACACATGCTTTCATTTCCTTTCCCATTTATAATGTTCTGCTCTATGCAGCATTTTCTCTTCCAAATCTGTTGTAAAAGAAATTATGACATTTCGCTGAACACAGAGTGAAACATCTATATGAACAGATACATGTAATACAAGCATGAATGAGTTCCATATGTTTTTTTGAAAAAATAAGGTTCTACTAGAGCAAGAGGGCATCCAATATTAATCGTACACGTGAATTTTACTTAACAGTCTGACAGTGGCTTTGATTTCTGAGAAAATTAACATTTTAGCCTATGTAAATATCTTTGCCTTTGAAAGAAACAGGAGAAAACGATGTTTTTCCTTTCCTACAACGGAATTTCCTCCTTCTGGTTTGTATGCACCAACTAAGGTCAAGGGGAAAGTCTTCCGCTGCCGTCTAACATTCACCTTTGCTTGCCCCTGATTAATAGCAGACACAGCTGACAACTATGCTTTGGATGTCCAAGTCGTACTCCATCCCTAAAGGAAATCAGAGAGCATTTCTGCACCACGCAATGTTCCTTTTGCATTCATTTAAGTAGTTACACAATGAGAACTGCCACAGAGTACACTCTGGCAGGTGGTTCTTTCCTGCCAATCCCCAGAAAATACAGATATGCTGAGCTTTTATTTGATATCCAGAGGCTTTAAGGCATCTTTATGTGATCACATTGCCTTTTACACACGTTAACATGTGTTACACTTTCAAATATGAACACTGTTGCAAAGATATCCCCATTCCAAAACAAGAGGAAAAAAAAGACTTTGATGATTCTCTGGAACCACGCTAACTGTGGCGCGATAATTCCCACTGACATCTTCACAAGAGTATTATGCTCAAGGGATTCAGCTTTGCTGTCCCCTCACACCTAGCAAACAAACTCCTGAACAAAATCAAAATCACTTCCTTCTAAGAAATCACAGATACTTGTAATACATCATTTCAGGAAGAAAAACTTCTGAGGGAGTTTTCTTGATAAATCTATGTCTGTGTCTCTGGCAGCTATTTGGTTAGAAGTCTTTTGATGTGTGATCTTGACACCAATTAGTGCTGCCAGAGGAATTGTTTCAGCTGACTTCAGGTTCCTTGTGGAGTCCCAGTGAGCAGCTCAGCCACCGCCCTCCTCGGCCATACAGCAGTGTTGGGAAATGGCCAGGGTGGGGAACCCTATCGCCTGGCCCAGTGGTGCTCCACCCGACTGACTAGGTGTGTGATCTTCTATTGAGCTGCACTTCCCTCATTTGAAAATGAAGTTGTTAATCTAGGTAAGACAATCATTTAGATTCAAAAACAGAGGAAAGACTAAGTAGGCCGTGGCACATCCAACCTATGGAATACTCTGGAGTCAGGATATAGATCCTCAGGGAAGATCTACTTGTGCCGGCATGGAAAGATTTCCGAGACACACTGACTACTATAAAGGGAAAAAGAGCCAGTCATAGAACCAAAGCTGAAAGAATCTTCCCATTTATAGAAAAAGCAAATTCCATGTAAAAAAGTAAACTGCAAATTCCTATACATTTATGGATAAATCTATGTGAATACATGTGTGTGTTTATGGATATATACAGGTTGAGGATCCCTTATCCAAAATGCTTAGGACTAGAAGTGTTTCAGATTTCAGATTTGTTCAGATTTTGGAATATTTGCAAATACATAAGGAGATATCTTGGGAATGGGACCTAAGTCTAAACATGAAATTCATATTTTATGTTTCATATACACCTTATACAGATAGCCTGAAGGTAATTTTATACAATATTTTAAATAATTTTGTGCATGAAACACATGATCATCATCGCATGAAGTCGGATGCAAAATTTTCCAATTGTGGCATCACATAGGTGCTCAAAATGTTTTGGATTTTGGAGCATTTTGGATTTCATATTTTGGATTAGGGATGCTCCAACTATATATACACATATGTATGTGACATACCTCTCCATACTTACAGGCAGGTATGAAAGGATACTTACTCATCATGTGGCTATAGCAGTAATTATCTCCAGGGAAGGGAGTTTGGTTGGCATAAATTAAGGGGGGAATTTTCTCTTTATTCTGTGTTCTTTGGTACTCTGGATTGTTTTTTAACAATGAGAATGCATTTACATATTACTTGCATAACATTTTATCAGCAGCATAAAATATCCGAGATTATAGGAGAGAACGAGCTCCAAAATATAAATAGTAAGAATAGGAATGAAATAAATGTGCTCCAATGTTATCACAGGGGTATTGAATCAGTTAAATAAGAGACTGCGTGTGAAAGCAGTTTGTAAATGGATTAACAGTGTAGAAATACAAGGGCTGATTTTTGGCATAGTGGTCAAGGTGTGCCATAAATAGTGGCTTAAAATTTTACAGTCTAGAGTCAGACCTCAGGATTTAGAATCCTAGATCATCACATGTATGAGCTATGGGTCTCAGGAAAATTATTTAATTTCTCTATACCTCGGTTTCCTAATCTGTAAAATTGGAATCATAATAGCAATCACCCCATAGGACTATGGTAAGGATTAAAGAAATAATATGTTGGAGGGTTCAGCACAGAGCCTAGTACAGGGTGGCCCTCAGGATGAGTTAGTCATAGCTATTATAAGATGACTTAAAGCAGCGGTCCCCAACCTTTTTGGCACCAGGGACCAGTTTCATGAAAGACAATTTTTCCATGGATGGCCAGGTCCGGGGGGAAGTGGAGCTCAGGAGGTGATGTGCTGCCTGGTTCCTAACAGGCCATGGACCAGCACTGACTGCAACAGGGGAGTTGGGGACTGCAGACTTAAAGGATATCCAAAGACCAAAATGTACCCCCCACTGACTCCCCATTTGTTGGGAAAAGTCCCACAGGAGTTCTGTCTGGCTTAGAGCCTCCAAGGCCACTGTTAAAAAAGAAATGTAGCACTCACCCAAGGAAAGTTAAACTTGATATTCCAGAAATATTTACTGGGCAGCTACAACAAGCAAGCAAAGCACTGAGGGTGATAAAAAAAAAGAATGCCAAAGAGATGTTCTGTGATCTCAGGGATCTTGAAGAGATAAGACATAAACTCAAGAAAAGTGAAAGAATATACAAGAGATAAATAACAGCTCAATGCTGTACAAGAAATGTCACAAGCCAGTGCATGATTAATTGCCAAACAGTGATGCAGAGAAGGATTAGAGCCCTCCAAAGGGGGAAATGATCCAGGACTGCTTCAAGGAGAACGGGAATAGCACCAAGGATGGAATGGCTTTAGATCAGTAAGGAGGAGCGGAGGGCCATGCCAGGGAGAAGGTGGAACTTGATCCGTGTCACGAAACAAGAAACCCCTGAGCATTCTGTGGAGACTCGGAGGTGGAGATCATGATGTAGGAGAAAGTCTGGACCAAAGACAGGAGTTAAGCAAGGGGAGTGTGTATAATAGAATGAGGAGGAGGAAGGCAAGGGTAGCATGGAATCTGAATATGGAAGACTGGAGATAGACCGAGAAGTTTGAAATGCAACCTGCAGACAGTGGAGGGTCACAGAGATTCCAAATGAGCAAACACGACCAATAGCCATACGTTGACACAAGTCCGGAAGCAACGGGTGGGATTCCAGAGCTGAGAAAGTGAACCACAGGAGACAAGCCACTGGAGCCTGCTGCAGTGACACAAACGGGCAATCATGGTGAAGATCCTGAACTAGGTGGGTCAGAGGGAAAAACAAACCATTAAGCCAATTAGCAGTCGAGGAAGTTGCAAACAAATGGTAAATTGTTTCTGATTGTGTTTGTATTGATTGTCACTGTCACTTGCATTAGTTTATAAGGTTAGTTCCTGTAAGGAGTGAAACCTTGAGGAAAAGGAGCCCAGGATAGATAAGTTTGGAGGAGGCAAAAGAAAAAGGAAAGCTTAGGAGCCAGGTACACTGGCTCAGAAGGCAGGTGGAAAATTGCATATGACCCCAGGTGTGCATGGGAGTGCCAGGCTCCAGGGAGGTACCGAAAGGAAGAGAAGAGAAAGAGATTTGTGATTTGACCAGTCCTGACCAAGGGACAATCTGAGCTTCAGCTGAAGTCGAGCCAGTTCAGTCTCCCAAATACTGAGCCAGCTCCTCCTGTGTACACAGCCCCTAAGCTCAGTGAGGTTAAAGTCTGCTAGCAGGTCTCAGGGTTGTGCTCAGATACCCACAATGCAGAACCCAGTGATCACTGCCAACGAGAACAACACAGTGCTTTGTGAGCTTGGACAAAGAAAGGGCTGCAGTGGATGGGCTGAGGAAGGCTTCTTGCACCAGGTGAGGTGGGGTGGGGAAGGTGGACTTCCTATGGTCTTTAAAAGTAAATAGGCTCATGGAGAAAAGAAGAGTTCTAGATGGTGGAAAAAAACTCATAAACTTAGTTCCAATTGCAGAAAAGCCTTGTGCTTGCTTCAAAATAAAAAGTCCACTTCTGCTTCCGTAGGGCGGAATGATACATAAAGCCGAACAAAGATGGCTGAGAATGCCAGTGAAGTGCTTGTCTTAACTGGGTGGAGAGTAGAGAGTCACCAAAGGGCCTCCCTCAGGGGAGTAGAGGCATCGGCGATGGTATATGTGAAGGTTAAATCTGACAGTGGAGGGTGGGCTGGCATGCAGAGGTGAGAGGCGTTGCAATAGAGCATGTGAGTGGTGATGAAGCCCCCACCTAAGGTGAGGGCAGCACTGATGGAACAGAGGACACAGGTGTGAGCAACATCTAGGGAGAAGACTCTCTCAGGCCAGAGGGCTGATTGGACACACAGGCAAAGAGAGAAAAAGAAAGGGAAAACATACAGACGTCAGAAAAGGTATAAAGCTTAGGTGACTAGGAGAAAGGAGATAATTTATTTGTCCACGTTTGATTTGAGGGACCCATAGGAGTTCCCAGTGGGCAATACAGCAGGCAGTCAGAGATATGAATATCAAGTGCAGGAGATCCATCAAAGTCAGAGATATCGGTGTTCTAGTCATCTCTGCAGAGGTCATAAGAGAGGATATAAGAGTGAATATAGTCACTGGAAGATCAAGTCTGAATAAAGAAAAGAGGTTGAAGAAAGAACTCCTTAGAACCAGTGGAATTTGTAAGCACCAAGAGGAAGAAGAGCAAGGGAAGGAAGCACGTGGTACCTCTTCTCCCTGCCTTGAAGGGACAGGGTGTCCAGAGCTGCAGCAGCCATCTTGTCAGTATGAGTTGTCCAGTAGGAAAGAAAGGCTAAAAGAATCACAGAGAAGTCAGGCCTCCTAACTGGTAAGTTCAATGATGCATCATCAGTCTGAACCTTCTTATGCCTCCTCTCTGCAGCATTTGGCAGGGCTGACAACTCCTTCTCCATGAGGTTCTTGTTCTCTTGAGTCCCATGGCACTTTCCCTCCTCCTGCCTGTCCCTCCTAAGAACACAGTGTGGCAGTAGAGTGGTGGGCAGAGAACCAGCCTAGTAAAGATTGAGGAGTGAGATATGGAAAGAAAAGGGCACAAATGACACTTGAGAAGTTTTACAGTAAAGGGAGGTAAAAAAAAAAGAAAAAGAAAAAAGAAAAGATAGCAGAAACTTAAAGCAAGTTGAGGAGGAGAGAGAGAGAAAGAGGAGAGAGAGACAAGTGACAGAAGCAAAACGGATGGGACAGTAATGTATTGAGCTTTTATCAATTGTTAACACCTTAGGTAGCGTGAGTTTAACAGATTAGCTACTTTGTAATTTTGCAAGCAAAGCAAAGTAAGTAGTTGCACTTACGGAGGAGTGATCATGAGCTCATTGTTTATACCATGGGGAAGGGGATGCAGAAAATCCCATTTGTGGGGAGGGGAAGGAGCAAAAGAGAAATATGGCAAGATGGCCACTGAAGTATGTCCTTCTGAATGCAGAAAATTTCCTTTGGGAAGTTACAGTGGATTTCATGGGAGCACCAGGACTCTGCACAGAACACGAGGGAGTCTCAGGAACTAAGGAAGGTTGATTTAGAAGACCCAGAGGAAGCAGAGCAGTTAATTCGTTCACCATGGGTTTCGTGAAGGTCGTCACAAGGGATAAGTTGAGAGTCAGAGTTGAAGAGTTTGAGAGTCAGCCAAGTTCAAGGCCAAAAGGATCAGGCCAAAAGTGAGTCCATGAGGGTGGTTTCAAGAATCAAGCATGCTTCCACATGAACTAATATTCTGACAGAGAACCCAGAGCTCCCTTACAAAGGCAGGGCATCTTCAGCCTCATGTGGGACATTTTCAGGAATACACACATTGGCTGGGTGCAGTGGCTCACACCTGTAACCCCAGCACTTTGGGAGGCTGAGGCAGGAGGATAGCCTGAGCCCAGGAGTTCAAGGCTGTAGTGAGCTATGATTGCACCACTGCACTCCTGCCTATATGAGAGAGTGAAACGCTGTCTCAAAAACAAATTAAAATTAAAAAATAGATTTTAAAGAATCTACATGTGAAGGCTGAGCTAATTTTGAAACTCTGAAAGGTATAGATAGTGGATAGGGAGGTGAAGAGAGAGGGAGGTTGTCCTTGGGGTGCTCTGAAAAATCAGATCCTGTGGAGTCAGTCTAAACTTTATCCTAATTTCTGTCTCTGTGTCACTTTTTCTCTGGAAAGTTTGGGTCTGACTCTTCTTCAGGACAAAAGTGGGAGTCCTCAAATGCAGGGGTGCAAATGTGAGGAAAAAGTGAGACTGTTTATTAAAGTCCAGTGCATGTTTATTTGGGCACTCACTATGTGCTCCTCCTTGAACTGGGCTCTAGAGAATCAAAGATGGACCAGACACTGAGTGTTCCAACCACCTACAGCTGCCTAACAAACCACCCCAAAACGTGTGACACAACACATTCACCACTTTGTTATGCTCAGGATTCTGAAGGTCAAGAATTTAGTGAGAACGCAGAGGAGTGGCTCAAACAGCTGGAGAGGATGGGGGTAGCCCAGCTGGGGCCACCTGTCTGTGCATAGGTTTAGTTTATCTGTTGGATTCCACGGTTCTCTGCATGGCCTCCTCAAGTGATTTCCTCACAGCATGGAAATCTCAGAGTAGTTAGACTTCGTAAAGACAGGCCAGGGATCCAGAGAAACAGAAATGGAGAAAGTAGATCTTCTCAGTCCTCTTAAAGGCCAGGCTCTGAGCTGGTCAAAACAATGACATTTGAGAAATGGAGGGGAAGGTATTGACGGCAGCCGTCTTGCAGACAAACTCCCACACTGCACTAGCCATGGCGGACTGGGAGCTCTGTGAGGGCAAGGCTCGTACCTGCCTGGTTTACTGCTGCGTACCCCATGCCTGTTGCATTTCCTGACACATAACACATATGTAATAAGTATTCATTAAATTAATTAATAAAGTGTGTTCGACAAGACTCCATGCCCCTGTTTATCCCTCAGCAAAACATGTGCATGACCTCGGAAAGATGTAATTTTTAGGGAACACTATGGAAATTTGGGTAGGGAAAAAGCCCTGAATTCTCTAGTTTGGTACCAATAGGCCAAATTTATCAGAAAATAACCAAATTTCCACATCATGTGGTCAGATGTGATCTTGACAGCCTTCCACAATATCCCAATACAACACTGTCCCTAAGACATAAAAACCCAAGTGCTATTCCCAGTGAAGTCACAGTATTCCAACAGGGCTCCTGCTCCACTCTCTTTCTGTGATACCCAGCTGAGATGGCCTGAACACAGAGAAACCTCATGGTTCCCTCCATTCCTCTAACCCTTTAAGATCCTGTCAGAGCCAGCCCTAAGCAGATAGGCATGTGCTTCCTTATACCTGGTCCCAGCCTTGGCTTGCTCAGTCATCCAGGGCCAAAGGTGCCTCCCAGAAGAAGACACCAGGTTGCCTCTCACCGTTATAAAAGGGAGTGTGCAATTCCTACAGAAAGGAGGAAGAACATAAATGAAAAGTGAACCTCCAGCATCCCACCATAGATTCCCCAATTCCTGAGTAGTGTAATGTCCCTTAGGCCTGGAGGGTGGGAGATGGTCTGAGTCCCCTGGTCATGTCTTTGGTGCATATACAATGTTCTTAATGCATGACAAGATCTCTTAAAAAAAAAAAAAGCCAACATTGAGTATTCAGTATGGGTCAGACACTGCAAATTTCTGTACATAAATGAACTTCCTGAACCTTCACAATCCTATGAGGTACGTACTAGTTTTGCACCCATTTTATTAGACAGGGAAACTGAGATTTAAAGAAATGAAGAAATTTGTTTGTCTCACACAGCTGGTAGACAGCAAAGGTAACATTTGAACCCAGGCGATCTGAATTCAATGCACATCTTTTTTTTTTTTTTTTATTTCAGCATATTACGGGGGTACAAATGTTTAGGTTACACATATTGCATTTGCCCTGCCTGAGTCAGAACTTCAAGCGTGTCCGTCCCCCAGACAATGCTCGCCACACACATTGGGTGTGAATATACCCATCCTCTCCTCCCCTTCCCACCTGCCTGACACCTGATGAATGTTACTACCATATTTGCACATAAGTGTTAATCAGTTAATACCAATTTGATGGTGAGTACATGTGGTGCTTGTTTTTCTATTCTTGTGATACTTCACTTAGTAGCATCTTCTTTAACCTCAGGATACTGCCCCTTCTTTCTCCCTGAGTCAGGGAAGAACAGAGCTGATTGATGGTCGAGATCACTGTCGATAAACAGGGGGTCTACTGGACCCTTGGGACTAGGGCTGATGTTCAGGATGCCAAGTTAATGATGAATCAAGCTGCTTGAGCAGTGGGATCCTACAGAGGTCCCGAGTCTCTCTGGCTCTACCTGCAGCCTGGCTGACCCTCTCTGAGGTTGCCTCACTGACAATCCCACCCTCTATTTAGCTGAGCAGATACATAATGATGTTCCCGCACATGGAGGGAGGGTGCCCTCCTTGAAAGCTAACCTCTACGTGAGAAGGGAAAATTCAGCTCCCTGCCAAAAAGTCAGCCCCGGCTTCCTTTCCATCACGTACTCGAATAAATCCACCATAGACTTTTTCTTTCTGCCTTGTCAGGAAGCCAAGAGTGGCATTTCAAAGGACACGTTTACCCCCTGGCAATTTCTCTCTTCCACCACCATGTGCTTTCTTCTCATAAAATCAGCCCAGACAATGAAGCTGTAAACCCAGCTGGTAAGATTGATGCCCTGTTTCTCCTCCCCCCTTCCAGCGGGTATGGCTCAGGAGCTGTGCATTATGAACAATAAACATTTAAATGGAAATGCTCAAGAGAGAGACGATCGCAATTTAACAACAACAACAAAAAAAGAGAAAGTAAAAGGCTTTAATTGATATAGCAGAGGGGTGAGTTGGGGAGCACATATGGCATACCAATAATACGCTGGACACAACTGCAAGGAAAAATCTCCACCTCGGGTTTCTGAAAAGCTCTGCCTTAATGCTCACCAACATCTGGAGCACATACAATGGGAACGGACTGTCCCTGCGAAATGTAACCAAACAAATCAGCTGCTCTGCTCCTTATTTCAAACACTTTCATTTTTACAATGAATGGGAAATCTATGGCAATCACTGTTATACCACTTATGTTAAAAAATCAGCAGGTAGACAGATTACAGAAAGTAAAACAGAGTTTCATATATTCTGCAATCCCATCGTCTCTGCCAAAAATGAGCTGCTAAAGTAAATCCCAGAAGTTTTATATTTGTCTACCATCTTTTGTTTTCTTACCCCTGTGCAGGACTAGAAAGGATAGGACTTCAGTGGGACCTAACACAAGCTGACTTCACCAGACTTGAGATATGGCAAATTTTAAGAGACATTAAAAGCCATCTGTGGGTTTCTCATTCCCTCTATTTTCTGTGACAATTGACAGACTAACTTGTCCATTCCCCAAATTCCAAAAGTGAAAAATAAAATCGATAGGTATATTAATCATCAAAAAAAGGCACGAAAATTATAGCACATCTAGCAGTGGTGAGCCGCTTGCCAACCAAAAAAAGGATCTACTAACAGCTTAAAATAAAAAACAAATACCCCCACTTTAGTTATTTTCCTTCAATTTCCCCATAGAACTTATGCACATACCCCTGTTTTCAGAAAGTGGGCTTCAATTTCTCCATCCATAAAATAAAAGTATTGGGTCAGATGACCTCCCAGCTGCCTCCCAGTCAGACAAATTTTGATTTTAAATATAAATATGTATGTATTTAAACATGTATATATACATACACACATAAATGATACACACATGCATGTACATATACAAACATACATGTATACACACATACATATATACATACGTGCAATATATAAACATATGCATATACGTGTGTGCATGTATATACATGTACGTGAATATACACATATATGTGTGAGAGTGGCTATACTGACATGTCAACATATTTTTAAAATAACAAATGTATTTTCCCTTGCGTTTGACATGCATTTAGCCTCCCCAGGCCTTGGTCTCTGAATCCGAAAAAAGTAAAGACTTGGAATCATGGGTGGAAAGTGGGTTTAGACTTGCTTGCCAAATCTGATCCTTTGCCAGGATCATTATGTTGAAAAGCATCAGTGAAGTTATGCCTGGGATCAGCATAAAAGAGTGCTTATATTTATAATGAGTATTTATAATAAGTATTTATATATAATGAGCATTTACAATGAGTAATTATAATAAGTCATAACACGAGGCAGATCATACATGATATTTCTATTGCTCTCAATAAACCTATTACAATCTAAATTGCTTTGTGGGAGAGTTAATGTGGGGACAAGAGAGAAGTTTAGCGTGGGTCTACCCATTGGGGGTGGTCCACAACCAAAGAAACAGTGGTCCAAAGAGATGACATCATTTGCCTGTGGTCAAAATTTGAATCCCAGCATTCTAAGTCCAGATCAATTACATGATACCACACCACCTTCCTTAAATGCTATCAGGCTTTGTGCAAGGCAGTGCCTACCTGTGGTCAGTAAATCAGTCAGGATCCAGCCAAGAGGTAGAAAGCTCTCGTCTCTAGGTGTTTGAAACGGAGCGAATTAATTGGGGAATTTGTTACACAGATAACTGGAGAGCTAAGAAGCAAAACGGATGAAGTAACCCAGGGATTAGTAACAGCAGAAAGTTGCTGTCATCCTTGGACTGAAAGAACACAGGGAGAAGGTGATGTTCCCAGAACTATTTCGGAAGCTCCCCGGCAAGAGTTGGAACTATGGAGGGAGAAACTGTGGAGAGCTAGAACCATGGAAGCGGTACAGCCACAGACAGAAAATGGCAGTTTCTCACAGCTTTCCTACCTCCAGTCTTCTGCAAGTGTCTCCATTGATCAAACCCACTTAGATGCCAGTTACCAGTTACCAAGCAAGCCTGGGAAACAAGGCTGCATAATGGTTAGCAATGGCAGGCACAGACAAAATAACATTGCTATGTAAGTACATAGATAAAAGACATGATTTCAAGCCACAAGGTAAAAATAAAAGGCTACATTCACATCCTAGAGATAGGCCCAATTTTTTTCTAATACATTAACTTATTCCTATTAATATACAAAAACACCTCTCTTCTTTTGAACGGAGCAGGAAAGGGTCTTTTCTTTATACCTAAGTCAAGGGGCACAAATTGGTATACAGAAGTCTTGATAGAATTTTGCACGGAAGCCAAACTAAAAATAATCTCCTATCCGGATCACTCCAGCTCTTATATGAAGTTTTAAGACATTGAAAGAAAGGGGAAATTACCAGAGAAGCCCAGGAAAATTAGCTCTCCACAGAGACCCATAAGTTAAATGAAAATGTCTTTAGAGCTTAGATTGCAGGGAGTTGTGTAGCTGCAAGATCCTTGACTTCAGAGTCTAAGACTTCAGAGTCTCAAAATGTGATCCTGGCCATCTACATCAGAACCACTTTGAGACTCTTGCAAAAGACCTAAACTGAAGACCCATAGAATCAGTGAATCGAGACATAGAACGTGAGTATTGCATTTTTCATAGATCCTCTAAGATATTTTGGGAATAAAGGTGCCTGGGCAAGAAAATCCTTGGCACCGCCTAGAAATTCAGGGTGTGGCTACCAGCACTCCTTCCAAGGTGAGCTAGTGACACCCTTTCATAATTCATGCCATCTACAGCTGTCAAGGTTGTTTTGCTCTGTTTTATCATTCCTAAGAAGGCCCAGTCCTATGCTTTGAGATCTCTTCCACCTCTGAACTGTGTATTTACAGTTCTTTTTTTGTCCTCTTACTGGGGGAAAAATTCTGAGGTCTGACGATTCAGAGAGCTTGCTTCCCTTTGTCACTGCAGTTGTCCCCTATTTGCACTTTTTTTTTTTTTTTTTTTTTTTTTGCCTCACACTGAACTCCCTGGAAGAACAACCCCTGTCCTGAAGCTGGGGGCCTAGCTGCCAGCTCCTCATTTCCCATGTCACCCCAAAGTGGCAGAGGAAGTGGCTGTAGTAGATACAGCTGCCCCAGCTGTGCGTCTGGGAGGCTTGCCCATCGCAGGTGGAGGGGCCTGGTCCCCTCTGGGGTCAGCTGAGGGTAGCAGGCCCTGAGGGCTGGGGCCTTGTTGCACCTGATCCTGGGAGGCCAATTTTCTTTACGAATCCCCCCCAGGTAAACCTCCACTGCACAGACTGACAACTGCCTTTTCTTCCTCTCAACAGGGCAGTGATCTGGGTGCAGCATTGTTACTTGTGCCTGGTATAACAGCATTTCTTTTTCTTTAAACGATCGGCAAGGGCCACCTTCCCAGGGATAGAAGATGAAAAGACAGTGAGATTACCTGCCAGGATCATTTAGGCTTTAATGATTTTCACGTGAGTGCTCCCAGAGAACCTGTACAGCAACCAAGTCATAGGATGCTGCTCTAATAAAATTAAAATTACTAAAATAAACTGCTGGGCATCTGGAAAGCACTGAGAACACAACATATTATGTAAACTGACATCCAAATATTATACACCTACGTGGCCCTTGAGTTACAACAAAGGCATTATGCGCACTAAAACCTTATTCTTTAAATTTTAATTTCCTTATAAGTGGATTTTAATCACTAGGTAGCCAAATCATATTCAATATCAATTTCCTTTATGTGGTCCAGTGGTTTAGAGTTTCATTGAGTCAAATTCTCAAATTCACATTTATGTAGATTCTAGAGTTGTAAATACAAAACAAGGACTATTCAAATGCAAAGTAAAGGTGTTTACAAATATCCAAAGAATAGATTCCCCTCCTCCTCCTTTTTTCATCTAGCTGTGTTGGAATCCATTAGAAACAGACTTAAGATGGGATTAAAGATCTAAATATGAATACTTTGTGACTCTATAAAAATCAAGCTCTGTATATCACTCTTTTAAAAAAAAGAACACGAAACACCAAATGACATTCAGTTTGATCATGAATATTGATAATATTATATTTATTTTAAATATAATGTATTCATCGGTACTCAACCAAAAGTAAAATTAAACTCATCAGGATCAGAATAACTGTTTGGTTTTGCAAAAGTCAAGGACCCTCGTTGGGTGGCTTAATGACTCCTTGTTTGTGTTCTGTTTGCATAAATTATCCATCAAGTGCAGCCATTACACCGGATGCAGCATGGCACTTGCAGAGGAATGAGAGCCGCATCAGTATCCTCATTAAAGGGAAATGCGATTGGAATGGAGTCATCATTCCATGCCTGGCAAGGATCTGCTGTCTCTGTTCTCCATCCCTTTGCACCAATTCCATTTCAAGTTGGAACTGGGCTCACAGACCTGGATTTTTAAAAGCAATGGATGCAATCAAACAATAGACGTTATAAGAGACAGCCGCTGCACCCGTAGCCAAATGCGATAAAGGGGAGAAAAACAGCGTAATGTGTTTCAAGGCAATCAGATGAGTCTTTGAGAATACAGGTGCTGGATAATGCTATCTCCATTCATCTGGCTGTTTATGTACCACGAAAAAAAAAATTCTTTTCTCAATATCTACAGACATTCTTTCTACCTCATGGTGTTACTCTCTAATAAACTGGGCAGGGACCGGGCCCAAGTCATGCTGTGTGTAATACTAATTAAGTAAGACAAGCAAAAATAATGGCATCCCTGTTTCACATAGCACAATCATCGTGTTCCAGTCTGGACACATCCTGCAGCTATTCCAATGTAAATGTATTACTTAACTTCAGGAAAGCCTCTGAGAGTGTTGTTTTCTAGAATCAGATGATGCAAAATAAAGTCGTAGAGCACGAGAGAAGCCACATAATAGGAAGAGAGTAACTTCCCAACAGAGTGATAAGATGTTGTGTTTGTCAGGTGTGCAGAGCTAAGCATATGTTGTATTGGAATAAGAAATGCAGGTGAATCCAAGGGAAGTGAGAAACACATTTCTTATTGGAATCTTAAATGAAATTGCTTGTGTACCTAGAGACAGTTCTGGTTTGGTTCACAGACATTCAGCTCTGAAATAAGAAATTGAAGAGCATTATCAAATGATGATCGTAACTGTAAACTGGCCTTGGCTAAACCTGCCCTCAGGGCTGGGACACTGTTACTAGCAGCTTAAGCTTGTCACAAATGTTATATGCAAGACAGCATATCCATGCAAGATCCACACAGCTGGGGCTCAGAGTCAGGCTATAACTGGCTCAGACTGGTCTTTAATACTCTAACTGATACCAAAAACAGCTGAGATGTGAGGTACTTAGTTATAAGTACATCCTCAGGCCTAGCAATACCTCGTAATATGACCTTACAGATAGGTTCAAGTACATGAAGGGACACTGTGCACACAGGTGACAGGAAACAGCTGTGTTCCATTTACACAGAGGGCAGGAAAAGAGGGAACGCAGTTTGAATTACAACAGGCAGGAGAAACAGGTATAAAAAGACAGAAATGAGGACAACTAAGTTATTAAACAGAGTCAACATTATTAGGACAGTACAAGAGAAATGGATCTCAAAATATTGAATGTTAGCATATGCATACCTGACAAAATGACATATTGATTAGAGCAAGCAGCTTATAAACCAACTTTTTAAAATAAAATATTATCTTGAACAACACAAAATGGCCATTTTGGTAGACCACAAATGGTCAAATATCAGCAATTCCGTATGATTCAACCTAATACTTCTTCCTTAAATCAAAACCTTGAACAGCACCTAATGCATATTAGGCTATCAATAAACATTTGTAGGATGGGTGAATAAATAAATACGTCTTCAAATATTTAAAATGAGAATGTTTAACTCAATGAGCAAGAGTTTTCTAGTTTATTTTGCATGTGGAGCAATCTTGTTGCATAAATTTCTTTTTCTTGCCTACATTGATTGCATGTCTGTCCAAGGTATCTTCTTTTAGTCTATCTTCGAAGGTATGCTCACTAGTGTCAGGGACCATGACCATTTATAGACATTGTTAATCATCTTGCTCAGTTGTTTAGATTACCAATAATGATGGTTAATGAAAATAATCAAGCCCACATCCTTTTCTTAACTTTTTGGATATTAACTGGAGAAATAGAAACCAGAGGATCCAATAATCACTGTTTGCTTTGCGGTCTTTGTGCTGGTTTAAAAATGTTAAAGGAAAAATGGTCACCTTCACTGAAGAAACTTGAATGTATTTTGTACATCCAGCTTGTCAAGACATAATGGTAATTCCTTAGCATATGCCTGCTCTATTCTTTCGGTTGCACAGACCTTGCAGTGACCCTTAATGTTTTTGTATTTAACTCACACCCCATATTCAATCTATCAGCAAATTTTGAAACACTATCTGCAAAATATGTCCTGGATCCAGCCACTGCTCACCACGTCTTCTGCTATTCACCCTCACACACACTCCCAACCCTCTCCAAGTTCAAACCATGGTTCTCCCCCACCCTGATTATTGCAAGAGCCCCTAACTGAGCTTCCTACTTTTATCCCTGCTTCCTGACACCTTATTCTCCATAGAACAGAAAAGTCTTCACCCTCAAAAGCTTCCATTAATTCCCCATTTAAAACTCAAAGTAAAAGCCAAAGTCATTACAATGGTCTAAGAGGGCCTTTCCAATCTGCTCCGCAGCACCTGGTCACCTCCCTGATTTCACCTCCTGCACACTCTAGTCCAGCCCCACTGGCCTCCAGACCTCTCTGCAAGTCCCATCATCTTGGTGAGGGCTTCCCCAGCCATCCCATCCTAAATGGCAGCCCGCCCTTCACCAGCTCTCTCTGTCTCCTTTCTCTGCTTTATTTTTGCCTCTAGCCTTTGTGGTGGCTTTAAAACACACTGAAAATTTCTTTAATATTCCTCCTTTCAAAAGGGGAAGCCTAATTCCTCTCCTCTTGAGCATGGGCTTTACTTAGTGACTCACTTTTAACAAAGACAAGATGCAGAAGTGACAGGGTGTCACTTCTAAAACAAGCTCATACAGAGGCTTTATCTGTACTCACCCTCTTGCCCTTGGATCACTTGCTCTGGGTTTGGAAGTCAGCAGCCGTGTCAGGAGGACATCCAAGAGGTTCACACGGAGAGAAACAGAGGCCTCCTTCCGGCAGCCACAGCAGTGAACCATCAAGACAGAGGATGGCCCAGCCCCAGCTGCAGTCAATATTTCAACTTTAACCTCACGAGGGATTCTGAACCAGGAACACCCAGCTAAGCCACTTTCACATTTCTGACCCATAAAAACTGTGAGAAAATAAATTTCAATTGTTTTAATCCTCTAAATTTTGGAATAATATGTTACGCAGCACTAGATAACTAACACAGCCCTTAACGCTGTCTAGACATATTATAAATCTTAATTACTTTGTTTATTGCCTGTCTGTCCCAACGATTATAAGTTCTGTGAGAACAGAGGTATTTGTCTGTTTTGGTCATTACTGTGGTGCCCACACCTAAAACGGTTAAATGAATTAATCTTTTACTTTTTAATAATGAACGAAGTGCACATCTAAGACACCCATACACTAGAGGATCAGCAAAAATGGGACATTCAGACACATATAGTGGTAGCCAGGGCACATATTACTTGGGTTCAGGCAGTGGGGACAATGGTCACACTTGATAGTACAACAGTCACCTACCACAGATGAGTGCAGGAGTAAGGATTACAAAGGGGGTGTTACTTTCCTACTGAATGCTAAAGACGGGTTCTCACAGAAAAGCAAATCAACCGGTAGACCATTTGTGAGTTATTGGTTTTTCATCCAGGCAAACAACACCACCATGAGCAGAGCTTCCTGCAACCACCAATGCCCAGACTCCACATCCCAGTATCCTGATTCAGGAGGTCTGGAGTGAGACCTTGGCATCTTTAGCCTTATAAAAGTCCTCTAGATGAGTCTACTGCACAGCCAAGCCTGAGAACACCTTCACTGGGCTGTCTATAACTAGAGAAGGTAGGCAAGTCCACAGTCCACTGGGGCTGGAAGCATTTCACATCAGTGTAGCACCCCTGAAGTCCCTTTCTGCATTCATGCATTCAGTTATTGATTATGTATTGAGTTGATGGGTACTGTGCAAGGCCTTGAGAAAATGAATAGACTTGTGGAGCTTGGGATCTGATGAGGGAGATTAGACTCGCCCAGCCTGTTGGTAATCTCCTAGCCTCGACCATACCTTTCCCAACATCCTTACTTTTCCCAAGAGAGCCTAGACTCAGCCCCCACGCACACCTGGGCTGGAGATAGATTGGGCTGGGCGTGCATTACCAACCAGACACGGGGTGGGTGGCAACTGACTACATGGGAAGGCTGAGGTCATCCAAGGAGAATATGTAAAGTGCAAAGGAGAAGAGTTCCAAAGGAACCCCAAGGAACCCCAGAACTTAAGGACTGCCAGAGAAAGAAGGGCCTGTCAAGGAAACTGGAAAGCAGCTCCCCAGAGTGAAAAGGAAAGACAGTTAGTGAAAAGTTTTTTAAGTCAAAATCATGCTCAAGCAGGAGGGGTGACCAAGCCTCCTGCCTCTGTAAGCAG
The DNA here is from genome assembly GCA_004363605.1 of Indri indri. NCBI lineage: Eukaryota > Metazoa > Chordata > Mammalia > Primates > Indriidae > Indri > Indri indri. Next base: position 12,607 of record RJWJ010014988.1, on the reverse strand, counting down.
CCCTTCACTGAACAAATTTCAATGACCCTTTTTGTTTTTTATAATCCTCTCCCTTAACTAACTACTTGGCCTTTGAGTTATTTACCAGAAACAGATTTTCTGCAAGACAAAGAAGCTGAGATTCTGAAGGCCCCTGAGAAGACTTCCTGGCAAGAGTCACCACCCCCACCACCTGCCCCTGAAGCACGCAGCTCCTTGTTAGTTACGCCAGGACCTGCTCCAAAGCACACGGCCCCTTCTTCAAAAGCCCAGGATCTCCACTAGTTAGTCAGAGACATGGAGTTGAGGCAGCTTCTCCCGTTCTCCCGACAAGACATCTGTTGTAATAAAAATTCCTTTTTTCCCTGGCAATCTTCTTTTTCTCGATCATTGGATCTTTTGGGGACGAGCAATTACACCTAGATGGAAACCCTGTTGTGGTTTCAACAACATCTCTGTAATGTGAAATGATGCCCAGCTTGCTCAGATCTGTAAATTTAACATTCCATAAAATGAGTTTCGTCTAAACAAGGGATACCTCTATCCTAGTAACTGGTAGTTTATTTAATCCTTGACTAGCAGAGAGAGCACACAGCTAGGAGTCTGCTAGACTATGGTTCCAGTCCCAGAGTCTACTAACTCTGGAGTCTTAGAAAATAATTTAAATGGTTTCCTGGTCTACTAAGTGATAGTGTAAGAATAAATCATCTTTAAGATTTTTTTTATCTTTTTCAGTTCTAAGATTCTATTAAAAATTTTATATGTGAAGGGGTGTGTCTGTCCATGACCCAGTGCTGTTCTCTGACACATGGAAAGCTCTGTGCACAGGACAGAGATTGCGACTTGACTTTCTTGGTAAGGAAAGCAAACGCTGGCAGGCATATGCTAATCTCCAGAGTAGTAGCTGACAGCCTTATCCTTCATTTGGAAAGTATTTCGATACCAATTGGATGAGTTAGAACAAATATCCCCAGGCGTTCTAGCAGTACCAGAGAACTGTCAGAGCCAGAGATTAGAGCCAGGAGTTCATTTGGGTTACACAATGCCCTGGGCCTCTGGGCAGCTGACAACACAGAGTGTTGGCTCTCCCACTCTGATGCTCACCAGCTCGTCCCTGGTTCGGAGAGGGCATCTGAAGACTGTAGACCTGCACCGACAGCACAGAGCAGCAGCTCTCCACCTCCAGGCTTGGTGTAGGCAGCAACATGATTGATGCTGCAGCAGGTGGCGAGCTGACGGCCGTGGAAGGTTGTAACTCCTTGTTCCTCCTTCCAATTAATTCCCAAAAAGGAATCACTTTAAAGAGAGATTTTCAGCTCTCTCTCTATTTCTCCTGGGGGAAGACAACTACAGATTCAGAAAAACAAGGGCAAGATGGGGACTAGCAACAGCCATCGCCATCACTCTCTGAAGCAAGGTTTCTCAGCCTCAGCACCATGATACCTGGCGCTGGATAAATCTTTGTTGTGGGGATGCATCCTACGTGCATCGTAGGATGTTTAGCAGCATCCCTGGCCTGTAGATATCAGTAGTAGCACCCCCTCCCCAGTTGTGACAACCAAAAATGTTTTCGGACATTGCCAAATGCCCCCCAAATTGCCCCCAATGACAGCCGGTATTCTAAAGAATGTCCCCCACAAAAGGTCCCCAACGAACCAGGCTGGCTGACGGCAGTATTACCCATTCTTCACAGTGACACTTCAGCCAACACTCTCTGCATGAATTTATGATGTTCATGCAATTAAGAATAAATAAATACGGGCCGGGCTCGGTGGCTCACGCCTGTAATCCTAGCACTCTGGGGGGCCGAGGTCAGGAGTTCGAGACCAGCCTGAGCAAGAGCGAGACCCCATCTCTACGAAAAATAGAAAGAACTTAGCCAAACAACTAAAAATAGAAAAAATTAGCCGGGCACGGTGGCACATGCCTGTAGTCCCAGCTACTCGGGAGGCTGAGGCAGGAGGATCGCTTGAGCCCAGGAGTTTGAGGTTGCTGTGAGCTACGCTGATGCCATGGCACTCTAGCCCAGGCAACAGAATGAGATTCTGTCTCAAAAAAAAAAAAAAAAAAGAATAAATAAATAACAAAACCTCAGCAGACAGCTCCGCCCTGGTCTGCTCTGAAATCCTGCATCTTGGTTTTGAAAGCTCCAGCTGATAGCTTGCCCTTAGGGGACCCCACAGCACAAGGTGAACCCGAAAACCCCTATGTTCCCAGCCCCTGTGCCTCATCCCAGCCAGTCTGCCTTGGACTTGTTCCACGTGGCTCCCAAGAACAGCCTGTATGTGGAAGCAAGTCCTTGGGACAGAGAAGAAAGGACAGACTGACAATCAGAATTACGTCACTGACTAGCTGTGTGACCTCCAGCACTTCACTTAAGCTTTCTGAAGCTGTTTGCCCATCTGCAAAATGAGAGCAATACTGTCTGCCCTGCCTTTCTCAAAGCACCATTGTAAAGCTCCAATACAAGGCATGCAGCATCTGTAGGACACTCCACAATGGTTAGGAATCAAATCCCCATTGTTATCTGTGATTATTATTGTTGTGACTACAGCATCCCATCTCTGTGTTAGCACTGCAGGAATCCCACTGCAGGAATTTGAGGAAATTCTGAAATACCAGTCTTCTTTCGTTTTAGTGCTAACTCAACCAGAAGTCCTCTCTGCTTAATGTCCAAAAATGTGAAATATCTCCAAGCAATTTCTTTAGAAAAGATTGTCCATCAATCGAAACAAATGTCAACAAATATTTATTTAAAACCTCTACATGCCCTTAGGATACATCAGAGAACAAAATAGACTAGGATCCCTGCCCTCAAAAGGCTTGCTTTTTAGGTGGGGAGATGTAAATAATAAATAAACAAAAAGACATAATAAATAATGACAACGACACAGTGTGTCAGAAGCTGATAAATGCTCTGGAAGGAAGGCAGTAGAGGGCGTAGCACCAAGGTGGGTGTGAGGGTGGGAGCAGGTTGCAATTTTAAATGGGACAGCATGGTGAAGTGAGCCTCGGGCAGAGAGGGGGAGTTAGCTGTGAGCTCTCTCAGGAAGAGCATCTAGGCTCAGAGAACAGCCAATGCAAAGTCCTCAGGCTGGAGTATGCCTGGTGCATTCAAACAGCAACAAGGAGGAAATCATCATGACAAGAGCAGAGCGAACAAGAGCAAGAGGAGCAGGAAGTGGGTCAGATGGGCTGGGGGAGGGAGTCGAGGCAGTGGACAAACATTGGGGGAGCTCTACCCATGCCAGCCATGGTGCTAGCCACTGGGAATACAGTTCCAGCCACTCGGTCCCTGCTGCAAGGAGCTGGCAAATGGCCAGGGTAGGGAGGGACCAGAAAAGAGGGACAAAGAGACTCTGAGAGAGCTCGACTAAATTCTCAGACGCTGGCCTTATAGAGGGCTAGCTTATGAGGAATGAAGGGGTCAATGGTCAGTGTCCTGGTCATTCGTTCAACTAGATGTTGCTCGGGCATCTCAGATGCTCTCTGTGTCACACACCCCACCACCGCCACCCTCAGAAAATGGTGATGTGTCCTGTACATGGGACATTTGGTAGCCCACTCAGAAAGGGGAATATTCAGCTCAGGTGGCTTCCCCTCCTCTTTTGTAGATGTTCTGTCTGATAAAAGATAAAAGTTGGAGGCTCTAGCTTGAGGAGAACAAGAGGCCATAACAGCAAGTTCACCCACCGGTATGACGGCAGTTCATTCACACACACTTCCACCCACTGGCAGAATCCGAAGGGGGCTGTGCTGTTTACTGACGGGGTGCCAGCAGCTCACCCTGTGGCTCATCTCACTTCTCCCTAATTTTCTGGGCCCCCCGGGAGTAAGCCGAGGGTCTTGGACTGTGGCTTCCATACTGGATGCAACAATCTCAACCTTGCCTCTTCTTTCCTAAGTTATTTGCACAGAGGCGGCTGCATGTGAACACACGGTTGGCTTTGTGCCCGAGGGAGATGCAATCTGAAGCAGCAGGGGATGTGCCTCTCCCAATAAGAGTTAATGGAACAAAACCCCCCTGTGTGCTGCATGAGTTTTACCTCCCAGGGAGCTATGTCTCCGTTGGTTCTCTCACCAGACTGCACTTCTGAGTTCTCCTGTCCCCTGGGTGCCTTTGGCATAGGTCAAAGGACCATCACTAAAGGAAAAGAGGCCAGGAAAAAATCAGACGCGGGTTCGCACACACCCAATACACACATGCAAATATACACGTGCACACACACTTGCATACACGTACCTCTTGGGTTGTTTTTTTGCTGCTTTTTTTTTTTTTTAAGCAAGTGAAATTATTGGCAGTCTCATGGGGGAAAAGAATAATACCATGAGGGCAGCCAAAAGGAATTCTATGGAAGGACATGAGGAAGCCCACTAAGGGTTTGCAAAAAAGTCAAGGGCCTTTGATTTCCTTTTCATTTTGTTTTTCATACACAAGCCTCCATGTGTGCATTTTTGTTATGAAAGATTTGGGACAGTGTGCTTACATACAGAGCATAGCATACACGTAGCCTTTGACTCCCTCGCTCTCACTCCCTTCCTCAGAGGTAAAACCCAGTTGCACTGGATTAGTCCACTGTCAACTTGGCCACTCCAGGAATGATATTTCCCAGAGTCCCCTTCCCTTTATGGTCCTAAGCTGGAGTTGGCCAAGAGTGAAGCTGCATGAGATTTGGGAGGCAAAAGTGAAGCAGCAGTAATTGTGTTCTGAAGGTCGTCATTGGTCCAAGGTGATGAGAGAGAGCAGAGGTGCTGGCCAAGTGCAGTTGGCATTGTTCTCCCCTCTCCATTTCCAGCTTTCCTCCCCAACTGCCTCTCCAGGAGCTGGACATGCTACTTTCCAGATTTCCCTGCATACTCTCACCCGTCTGCCTGCACCAGGCTGGGGAGGAACTGTCCTCTGATTCTTCCATTTCCCTTTTTGAACTTTTTCCTACTCAACTCCTCCCATGATGTGTAAGGACTAATTCCTACAATAAATTTCTTATTCTGTGATACTTTGTGTTTCTGATTTTCTGATTGACTCTGACTGATACAACATCAACAGTTTGATATATATCCTGTCACTCTTTTTTCGACACAGAGATATATATCCGCACATATCTCTGCTATGTTTCCTTAGATGTGATCAAACTGTAAATATTAATATGTGTGTGTACATGTGTATGTGTGTGTTTTAAACTTACCAACATCTTGATGAGATTTCTGTGGCAATATACATAAATCAACTCCATTCTTTTTCATGGCTACATAATATTCCATCATGTATATGATATATTTAACCATTCCTATGTTGGTAAACATTTAAGTTATATCCATTTTTCCACTCTAGCAAGAAATGCTAAAATGAAAATTTTGAGACATTGCTCTTTATGTATATTATGCAAATCTTATTTAGGGTGGATTTCTCGAGGTGGAATAATCATGTGCTTCCTTTTTAACACCTATAGTTATTACCAAATTGCTTTTCAAAAGGCTTCTTCCTCCAAAATGTTCTTGTCCTGCCAACAGCTTTGCCTTTGTCTAGTAAACAGGGCTCTGAACTCTGGTTTCCCTGAAGATTTATGTGCTAACAGTGCTCTGCCTGGAGGGCAGAGGGTAGTGGGCACTTCAAAGCAAAGACATGGACATGTGGAAAGCAAGAGGTATGGTCACGAAGGCCAGCATGCTTAGAAGAACTATACAACTAGCTGGTTAACGACTAAATGAAGAAAAACAGAGAACTGGTATCTTTATGAAATGGGTAGGATGGAGTTAATACTAGGAAAAGGAGAAGACTCTTTTCTTTGTATGATGTCAGAGATTTCCCAACTTCCACCAAATCACTGCCCATGCATGCATCCATGGATATACATGCAAACGCATACACACACGTGCACGCACACACATACACACGCACTTCAGAATCCGCTGCTGCAGCTTAAAACCCTTTCAACTATTTTCATCCCCTAAATAGACTTAAGGTTCACATAAAAATAATTCATATCAATAAATAGTAGTTATATGTGAGGAACTTTCTTAAATATTTTACACGCCCTGTGTCATCTGAGGAAGGTACTATTTCCATTTTGCAAATGAGAAAACCAAGGTTCAGAAATGTTAAGCCAAACAACTAGTGAGTTGCAGAGTAAGATTTGAATTCAGCTCTGTCTGACCAAAGAGCCTTTCACCACTGCACTGCCGACCCAAGGAAAAGTAACAAAGCTCCTTCGCTTCACTGTAAAATGTAAACTACTCCTGCTATACTTCTTCTTGGAAGCAGCTTTTCCTACAGGAAAGGGCATTGGGTGTTGGAAAAGACCAGTTAAAAAAGAAAAGAAGGTGGAGAAGGAGGGTGCTGAAGGTGTAGACCCAAGAATCATGTACTTCCTGTGCCAGTGAAAAGGAGACAAAGTTAGATGAGCTCCAAGGGGTAATGGGGAAGTTGACCAGAGCAAGTGGAAGGTTGACTTTCCCAGTCAAGAGGCAACTGATTCTGGTGTTAAGAGCATGGCAAGAAACTGGAAGCACCTACCAATGAGTCATTTCCACCATCTTCCTCCTCCTAGAGTTACCCTATGGCTCCAGGGCACATGGCACCCGCCAGGTGACAGGTGATTTACATACCGGAAAATCATGTGGGTCACCACACAATTAGACGATTCCAGAGACCAACAGCCTTGGAGTAAAGAGGTGGGGAAGGAGCACAGGGGGCAGTGGATGAGGAGGTGCAAGCTCAGGGCCGGGACAGGGCAGGTGGTGAGAGCATCAGAGACTGGTGACAGGGACAAGAGGCTGCATGAGGAAGCAGAGGGGATGGTGCAGGGAGGGGTCCCAAGGAAAATGCACCACTTCCTGCATGCAGACCCAGCAAATGACAGTGTGTTGGGGATGGAGGCAGCAAGCTCCAGTAGCGTGGAAGTCTGTATAAATTCCTGAGGACCCATGAATGTGACAGGGCCCAGACCCCAAACACAAAGGCTGGGAAAACCCTTTAGGCATTCTACCTTTGCTAGGAGGCCTGAAAAATAAATTGTTTCACAGGGTTCTAACCCACTCTGAAAGTCCTGCCCATCTCAAGATAAAAAGGAAACATGCCTCTGAGAATCAAGGGTCATGGGGACAAGAAGGAAAAGGGTAAACACGGACAGCAGCCTTGCACTGCCCAGCAGCACAGTGCCTGTGCTGGGGACGCGGTGGGTGCAGGCAGCACACTCAGGAGTGGGGACCGTGGGAATGAAAGAGCTGGTGTGTGGCACTTTTAGCTGGGTACCTATCCTGTTGCTGTCCACCCCAGGCCCATACCAAGCCTTTACGAAGGGCTGAAACTGGGAGGCAGATGAGTTGGGCATGCCGATCATGCCCTTGTCCCTGCAGAGGCCTACTGGCACCAAGAGGTGGCCAGCTCCAGCTACCACCATCGCTTGCACTAAGCTCAGAGTTGAAGAAGGCGATGGGAGCCAGGCCTGATGGCATGGGGCATATTTAAGTGGTGCTATTTATTATACTGAAAGCTCAAAATCCACCTAACTAGAGCAATGTGTATCTAAGTAATGGCCCAGCACTGGACGGAGTATTATACAGCCATTAAGTATGATAGTTATGAAGACTAAGTAGCAATCAATATGGAAAGTTATCACAAGATGCAACGTCCACCGAAGAGTACAAACATGCTCTCATATTCACATGGATAAACACAAGAGGAGAAGATCTCAAAATAGCAGCAGTCAGAATGAGGGCCTGCAGGATTGTGGGTGATTTTTCCCCCTCTACTTTCAACATTTTCTATCTGCTGGTGGACTGCGTTTACTGTAAGATGGAAAAGTGAGGAAGGAAAGTGATCTGCCTGTGTCCCGAGGTGCCTGACATGCACCTAGACCTTTTACACAGTGTTGGCCCAAAGTGAATGTGAATGCCAGATGCCACACATGCACACAACACAAACACACATACCACATACACCACACATGCACAATACACACATCACACACACTACACACATGCCACTCACCCCATACATACACACAACACATGCATAACCACACACATCATACATACACACAACACACATACCACACATGCCACAAATACACACAAAACACACATACCACGAACCCCCCACATACCCAACAGAGGCATACACATGTGCCTTTATTACCCCATGCCTTCCATATGGGGGTCGGCTCATATAGGATCAGTTAGCCATCTCTCCCTTTTGCCTTCACAGGAAACTGAAGTTTGCTGTCCAAGCAGAGCGTATCGTGAGCCAAATGAGAGCCTTAAATCAGCTCCCACCCCACAGACTCTGTATTTACTTGAGAGCAATGTGCTGCACCTGCCAGTGGATTGGACACAGTGAAAACCCTGAGGGCTCCCTCCAGAAACGCCATATTCTTTGTTTGGAAAGCCCAGCCCTCACCTGTGCAGTGCAGAACACTCCTTCTTGTTTCCCTTGCACAGATTGACTCTCACAGCTTTATTTACTCCAAGGAAGTGAGCTTATGCACATGAAGTCAGCCTGTCACAGTAGCTCTCATTTATGATGCTGGTATCAGGCCTGCTGGAGTCTCCCAGCACTCAACATTAGGCATGGTACATCGCGTGCATATAAATCAAATTAACATACACTGTCACTGCTCGGTTGAGCAGCTGTATTCTTTGCGTTAAATTTCATAGTTAAAATGAAACACTTTTCCATTACTAGATTGCAGCTCCACTGGGCAACTGCAATGGTTACCTGCCAGAATCAAGCCTTGTAACGCCAGCCCTGTCTCAAAATGGCAACTGCAAACTGAATTTACAAAGTGACTGAGGAGCTGCTAATTGCCTCCAGGATAAAACCTTATGTTGATTAGGATCTTTAAAGACAAAGTTTGTATAAACTCAGAACTGTAAGTATATGCCTGGCTCACTTGGCTAGTGGAGGATACTATGAAGGCCAAGACTGAAGTTCAGTGTGTGGCCTAATTAATTTTCTCAGTTCATGGTGAGGCAGTCTCCACTCTCTTGCACGTGTGTGCCATGCAGAACTATGTGGATTACCTACTACATGCAGTGCATGTTATGGGCATTCTATGCACCAGTTTTTGAAAGAAGTCATAATAGGAATCACTAGCCCCATGATACATATGAGGAAATTGAGACCCAGGAAAACTGGGACCTAGTGACACAACTAGTAATTGACATGGCCAAGACTCAAACCAGGATCTCTGACAGAATCCGCAAGCTCTGTTGCTTCCTCTTTGTCAAACTGCTGTTGGAAAGTGCAGTGCAGATCCATGGCTGCCGGAAAAAGAAAAGCCACTCAAAGCACATGCCTTGCTGGTGATGGATTAATAGTGGCATCTCCCTGCAGAACGTGCAGCACGGTTATTCTTAGCACACTGAGTGCCTGCCCTTAGGACCCCAGGCATCCTTTTCCAGGTCACGTGTGGTAAATATGGTCCCTGTACGAGGCCCAAGGTAATAAGAGACAAAGCTTCCACTCCACTGCCCCGTCGAGCCCAGATGTCAGGAACATCCACTGTCTTTCTGACACTTAACAGTCGGGTCCTACATGCGTGTCCCCCACAATTCTTGGCGTTTCACTTTTAGCTGGGTTCATAGGCCTGTGTATACAGCCTCCACCCCACCCCACCCATACTGCTCAGATCTGGCTTTAATCTCTGCTCAGGAATGGATATGCTTTCTGTCTCCTAACTGGACCCTGACAGCTACACCCATAGCATTCACAGCTCCTTGGATCTGCCTAAGACTTGAGCCTCAACTCATGTATAGAATTCTGTACTTTTTAAAGAGTGTTGACATGGGGAAAGAAAGGAAAAGCAAGCAATCCATCCAATCTATACAGAGTCTATAGAGCATAAAACTCTATTCTGATGAGGGCAGCACACATTTCTGTTTCCAGGGCCAAGGGTTGTAAATCTGTTTCTATGTTTATATGCATACAGCATGCAGAGTCTATGCAGCTACAGAAAACCACTGTGCATTGGGAAGCCTAAGATCGGATGGCACTAGCTAAAGTGATTGCCCAAATATTTTGGTAGGCCACAGAGTAAAAGAATTATGCATTTTGGATCAGAGATTCTTTTCTCTGCCAAACAGCCATTTTACTGCAGGGTGGTGGTGCATATTTTCCACTCCAGATAGATCAATGTGGCAGTTAAGATGTCTAGAGGAACTGGCCATTTCAAGTGCCTCCTCGATGGGTGTCTACACTTTGTGGGGGAGGGTGGGTGCTGTTTAGGAAGGCTCAGGGCCTGACCCTCAGCATGGTGAGTTTATGGGGTGATCAGACTCGGCTTATCAACTCAGGGTATTCAGACAGTGGCTCTTTAGGAACTTGATTGATAAGCTCAATGTAAGTTTCATCTCAGCAGAAAAAAACATAGGCTTTGGGGACAGAGCAATCTGTGCTTTACCACTTGATAGGTGTGTGGCTTTGAGCAAGTCACTTCATTCGAGCAGTTAACATTCAGAGTGACAGCAGATACCACAGGCCCTGGAGCCCAAGGGTGTTCTACTCCTGGCTCTGCCATTACTCTCTGACCACAGGCAAGTTACATAACTGCCTTCTTTGCCTGAGTTTCTTCATCTGCAAACTGGGTTTAAAAGAAGTCGCCATGTGTTCTTTTGGGGTGATGCAAATGTTTTGGAACTAGATAGAGCTGGTGGTTGCACAACATTGTGTGTGTGCTAAATGCCACTGAATCACTCACTTTAAAATGGCTCATTATATGCTATGTCCACTTTATCTTAATAAAAATATGTTAAATAATACCCACATTATAAGATTGCTGTAAGCATTTTAAGTTAATATACACAAAGTTCTTAGGGCAATACCTGGCCCATAGTAAGTGCTATGTAAACATTAGCTACTATTTCCCAGGAAGTACTCTGAGCAATTCGCACACATTAAATTCGCCCAACCACCCATGAGGCAGGTACTGCTAGTAGTCCCATTCTGCAGACGAGGACACTAAGATACTAAAGGGTAAAATGCTGTTTCAGTTACTATGTATGGCTGGGTATAAAGTTACCCCAAACTTGTGATCTAAAGAAGCCATTTATCAGCCTATGGTTTCTGTGGCCCAGAGGTGAGGACAGAACATAGCAACGATGGTTTGTTTGTCTTGTCTCCACAGTGTCTGAGGCCTCAAAGATTGGGGGCTGGAATCAACCGGAGTCTTGTTCATTTGGTCCCTTGGTGTTTGATGCTGGCTGTCATCTGGGCACCTCAGTTCCTCCCTATGTGGACCTCTCCATGTTGTCTCTCTGTGAAGGCTTCCTCACAGCATGGTGGCTGGATTCCAGGGGCAAAGGTCTCCAGAGAGAGAAAACTTAGTGGAAGTTGTACCCTCAGAAGTCTCGGAGTATCACCTCTACTACATGGTATTCATGGAGGTGGTTATAAAGTCTTGCCCAGGTTCAAGAGGAGGGAAAACAGACTCTGCCGCTTGAAAGGTGATGGCTAGATTCTAGAAGAGCTTGGCGGGGCAACAATGTTGCTATGGCCACTGTTGGATGATATACTCTGCCACAAGTATCTCCCCAAGGCCACCAGGCAGTGAGTGATGGAGCTTAGGTTTAAGGACTTTGACTCCAGAGCCCAATTCTTACCCACCATGTGCTGAGCTGCATGCAGTGTTCTCATCTGTCAAATGGAAATGATAGCACCTACTCCAGAATACTATTAATATAAAGATACATTAATACATTGGGGCATTAGTTTCCTACTCTTTAAAGTAGGGTTAATAAGAGTTCCTACCTCTTTGGGTTATCATGAGGACTAACTTACTATTAATAAGTAAAAGTGATAAGCAGACTGGAATATTTATGTCGACTGCTCAGTACATTCTTTTCCCAATGAAAATGTCTTGGCCTAGGAAAATCTGGAAGGACTGTGTCTGCTCACCCAGATTTAGACCTACCGAGAGGAGTAGAACTTTCATCTTCACCCCACACTCTGTAGACAGGACATTGGCAAATGGCTACTCTCTAATTCTTTTCTTTTCTTTCAACTTTGTTGCAAGATCAACCCATGTAGCAATTAATTGGATTACTGCTCATCTTATGTTAATTATTGGACAATAGTGTCTACCCAATGAGGTTTTCAGAAATACCCTAGTCAGCAGCAAATTTTTAAAACGTCTATTAGGGCAGATGAATTTCTAGGAAGATTTTTGCATACAGCTAACCTCCCCCATTTTAGATTAACTCTTGTTAGTTGCCCTTGCAGGAATGCTTCTGGGTCTTGCTTCTTAATTCTGGAAGTTGCACTTTATTTGGGTCCTGCAGCTCATGAGCAGTCTACATTCTACTTTAGTCAGATCACTAAATGAAGTAATTGAGTCACTGCCACCCGGAGTAATAACACATTCTGACAAAAACATGAAAGATAGTGTATCTCTGCCTTAACTCATGTGGGTATCAGTAGAAGAGAAGAAAGTAAATTCTTTTAAAATACAGACAGAATCTTTTATCAATGAAAAACTGTCATCCGGTCTTTCTTATCTCTTTGTGCAGTGACAGCAGGATTTATCTTTCTTAGAAGCGAGCCTCCAAATGAATACCATGCCTGTTTTGCCGAGGTGAGTAGTTTTTCATCACTGGGCAAGGAGACATGTTTTACATAGGTGCTGTGGTGTAC
>RJWJ010014987.1:0-37034 GCA_004363605.1 Indri indri | reverse complement strand
AGGCCGGGCGCGGTGGCTCACGCCTGTAATCCTAACACTCTGGGAGGCCGAGGCGGGCGGATCGTTCTGAGCTCAGGAGTTCGAGACCAGCCTGAGCAAGAGCGAGACCCCCATCTCTACCAAAAATAAAAAGAAATTAATTGGACAGCTAAAAATATATATAGAAAAAATTAGCTGGGCATGGTGGCGCATGCCTGTAGTCCCAGCTACTCGGGAGGCTGAGATAGGATTGCTTGAGCCCAGGAGTTTGAGGTTGCTGTGAGCTAGGCTGATGCCACGGCACTCACCCCAGGCAAGAGAGTGAGACTCTGTCTCAAAAAAAAAAAAAAAAAAAAAAAGTGTAGATGATAAGTGCCACGTTTTTTGGCAAAAACGATGTGGTAGTACAGCACAGGATGGGCAAGAAAGTCATTAGGATAATTTCTGACTAAATACCAGTGATAATGATATTCCCAAGGATGGCCTGCCATTGTCCTCATCCACATGGAGCTAGGTGCTTTCGATGTAATATAAAACTAACTGTTGGATTGTGAAATGAGAGAGGTTTTTTTATAGCAACCCAATAAACAAGGAAACAAATTCACAGGTTAATAAATAAATTTCCCGATGCCATACAGTTAATGAGTGATGGGAGGGGGGACTGGAAGCCTTCCACCATCCCTGCTCTTTTCTTTCTACCATGCTGCCTCTCCACAGCAGATGAGTATATCTCACAGCCTGTGGTTAGGAAATACTGCAGAATGAGAAAAATGTCAGTGTATTTGGGAAGCAGACAGATAACAAATATCTGTGTGCATATTCACAGGTATGTGTACAAATGTATATGCATGCATATATTTGTTCATTGAAATGAAATCAGGGGATCAGAAGAGGAAAATGACAGAGAAGAGAAAGATTTCCAAAACTTCAACTGGTGTTTGTAAAGGAGAAATGTAAATAAATGAGTTCATCTGAAATCATCTCAAAATTCCAAAGTGACTTTTCAATAAATATTAATACCTTACCATGCTCCCTTCTACCATAAGACATTTGCACATATTATTCCCTCTTCCTGGAATTCTCTTTCCTCTATTCTGCCCCTGGTTTACCTCTGCTCAGCCCTCAGATCTTAGTGCAGGTGGAAATTCCCTCAGGGATGTCTTCGCTAATCTGTCAGTGGGGCATATCTCCATGTACATTATCATAGTACCATGTAATTTTCCTTTATAGCACCTTTAAAAGTTGTGTTTTTATATTTGTGTTATTATATGAGTAAAGTGTGTTTCTTCCACTTGACTCTGAGATTTGTGAAGGCAAAGAACCACGTCTATTTTTCTTTAACAGCTTTATTTAGGTATAAGTTAAGTATCATAAAATTCACCTGTTTTAACTGTACAATTCATTGATTTTTAAATTTACAGAGTTCTGCATCTATCATCACAATCCAGTTATAGAACATTTTCATCACTCCAAAAAAATTCCTCTTGCTTATTTTCACTCAATCCCAATTTCTACCCTCAGTTCCAGGCAACCAATAATCTGCTTTCTATCTTTAAAGGTACACATTTTCTAGACATTTCATATAAATGGAATTATACAACATGCAGCCTTTTGTATCTGGTTTCTTTCACTTACCATAATGTTTTTCAATTTCTCCAGCATTGTAACATGTAGCTGTCCTTCATTCCCTTTTATTGCTGAATAATATTCCATTGTATGGCTATACTACATTTTGTTTATCCTTTCACCGGTTGATGGACATTTGGATTGTTTCCAGTTTTTGGCTGTTATGGGTAATACTGCCGTGAACATTCATGTACAGTCTTTGTGTGGACATATGTTTGCAGTTGTCTTGCGTAGCTGCCTAGGAGTGGAATTGCTGGATCACATGGTTAGTTCATCTTTTGTTTAAAAGAAACTGCCAAACTTTTCCAAATGGCTGTATAATTTTATATCCCTACCAGCAATGGGTTCATTTTTTTCCCCACATCCTCCTCAATATTTGTTATTGTCTTTTTATTGTAGTTATTTTAGTGGGTATAAAGTAATACTCTTTTTTTTTGAGAGGTAATCTGCCTTTATTCACAGATGACCTGATCATCTATGTAGAAAATACTATGGAATATACAACAAAGTTAACAGAACTGAGAAGTTTATCAAGGTTGTGGGATACAAAAATAAATATATCAAAATTAATTGTATTTCTATACATTAGCAACAAACAGATACTGAAATTTTAAAATACTGTTTGTAATAGCATCAAAAATATGAAATAACTGGGGAAAATCTGATTAAAGATGTACAAGCCCTGTACAGTGAAAACTACTAAACATTGATGAGAAATATTAAAGAAGGCTTACACAAATGGAGAAAGGTATTTTTTTTATGAAGGTCTCAAAATGATGATGGAAGACCAAGGAGGATGTTACCAAAACACAGAATTTTAAAAGTTGGGATTCAGAGAGTGCATTATTTTCAAGGATAACAAAATTCTGGACACAGTCGTGGTGTTAGTTGTTGAAAAGAGTGAGAATGTCAGGGTATCAAGTGGGTGGATCTTCCTGCCCCATGTTTAGAACACTGAGGAGGAGGCTGAATGGATGTGTGGTTGGTGGGCAGAATGTGTGAAGTGGGATCTTAATGTGCTTTTTCATATCTATTTTTGCTCACATTATATACTTAGATCTTGGCATAGTGCTTCGCATATAGTAGGCACTCAATAAAAAGTGCGGAAGTAAAAAAGGATTAACATAGTTTGACAGATGGCAACTTTAAGGTGGCTCAACTAGAAAGGCTTATCCTAAGTTAATTATTTGGCTATTGAAGGAGGGAGACTGAGGCAGAACAAGAGCCAGTCTCAAGGACTTATAGCAATAAGTTGTAGAAACAAGGAACGTTCCCAGATTTCTGTTAACTGAGACATTTCCCCTTGTGCTATGATACTTTACAGGTGATGAATATATACTTCTGTCATTTATTTGATAAAATTTTTCAAAGCCGCCTTTGTTCTAGGCACTGTACTGAACACTGGGGATATTGTTTGAACAAGACAGACATGCATCTTGCCCTCATGGAGCCGGTAGTCTAGTGAGAGTTCCAGACAAGGAAACAGGCAATTAACAGCACTGCCCAGCAAATGCCGTGAAGAGGGAGGTGCAGATCGATGTGAACATGTAGAGGGAACATCTAATATAAACATCTACGCTGTGCTCGCTTCGGCAGCACATACACTAAAATTGCAGTGATACAGAGAAGATTAGCATGGCCAAAAAATGAAAGAAAAAAAAACAAAACATCTAAGCTGAGTCCTGAGGAAATCGTTGGCCAGGCGAAGTGTTCTAAGCAGTTGTCACAGCATCAACGAATGCCCAGAGATGAGACAAACCCTGGGAAATTGGGAAACTAATATTCTATAGGCTAGGGAGGGAAGGTTGAGAAGGTGAGTAGAGGCCAAATCTTACAAGGACTTATAAGCCATTTTAAGGAGTTTGAAATTTACCCTGTGGGATGGGGAATCCTTGAAGGGTGTTAAGCAGAGAAGTGACAGGATCACATGTGGTTTTAGAATAGTGCTGTGACTTCATTGTGGAGACTGGATTGGAGGGCATCAGAGTGAATTCGGGGAGACCAGTTGATAGACTTGTGTAGTAATTTTGATGAGAGCGCTAAGGAGACTTGAATTAGGAAGAGAAGTAGATAGGTTAAGATAGTGTGTTGAAAGCTTCTGGCTTGAGTCATGGGGTCGATGTTGGTTACATACACTGAAATAATGGATTGTTGAGAACCAGTAGGTTTGGGTGAGAAGATGATGCGTTTATTAATAGTTTTGGTTTTGCTGAATTTGAGGAGCCTGTGGTCAGGTTTGTGGGATTTCTTATGGACTTTCACTTCTTTTGGAAGCCAGGAGAAGTATCTCAGTTAGAGACAGAAATTTAGAAATCATCAATATAGAGATAGTTATTAAAGCTGTAAGACTTGATGAAACATATGTAAAAATTAACTAAAGATAGATTAAAGACTTAAATATAAGACCTTAAACTGTAAAACTACTGGAAGAAAACGGGAAAAGCTCCATGACATTGATCTCGGCAATGATTTTTTTGGACATGAACCCTAAAACACAGGCAACAAAAGCAAAAATAGACAAATAGATTACATCAAACTAACAATCTTCTGTATATCCAAGGAAACAGCAGAGTGAGGAGACATCCCACAGAATGGAAGAAAATATTTGCAAACTATACATCTGAAGGAGTTAATGTCCAACATATCTAAGAAACTCAAACAACTCAAAAGTAAGAAAACAACTGGATTAAAAAATGGGCAAAGGAGGCTGGGCACCGTGGCTCACACCTGTAATCCTAGCATTTGGGAGGCTGAG
Organism: Indri indri; assembly: GCA_004363605.1. NCBI lineage: Eukaryota > Metazoa > Chordata > Mammalia > Primates > Indriidae > Indri > Indri indri. The sequence goes on along the minus strand of RJWJ010014987.1, from coordinate 32,674 downwards.
GTGGGAGGATCGCTTGAGGCTAGGAGTTTAAGACTAGCCTGGGCAACAGCGAGACCTTGTCTCTACAAAAACTTTAAAAAATCTAGTTGGGCATGCTGGCATGCACCTATAGTCCCAGCTGCTCAGGAGGCTGAGGTGGGAGGATCAGTTGAGCCCAGGAGTTCGAGGTTACAGTAAGCTGTGATTGTGCCACTGCATTCCAGCCTGAATGACAGAGCAAGGGACCCTGTCTTAAAAAAAAAAAAAAACTGTGAAAGGATCTAAATGGACATTTCTCAAAAGAAGACATGCAAATGACCAACAGGTATATGAAAAAATTCTCAACTAAGGAGAGAAATTCAAATCAAAACTGCAATAAGATACCATCTCACTCCAGTTAAAATGGCTTTTATCCAAAAGGCGGGCAATAACGAATGCTGGAGAGGATATGGAGAAAGGGGAACCCTCACACTGTCGGTGGGAATGTAAAGTAGTGCAGCCACTGTGGATGGCAGTATGGAGGTTCCTCACAGTAGGACCCGGCTTTCCCATTCTGGGTATATATCCAAAAGCAAGGAAATCAATATATCAACGAGATATCTGCACTCCCATGTTTATTGCACAATAGCTAAGATATGGAATCAACCTAAATGTCCATTAATGGATGAATGGATAAGAAAATGTGTATATACACAGTGGAATGCTATTCAGCTGTAAAAAAGAATGGAATCCTGTCATTTGCAACAATATGGATAGAACTGGAGGACATTATATTAAGTGAAATAAGTCAGGCACAAAAAGACAAATTATCACATGTTCTCACTCATATGCGGGAGCTGAAAAAAAAATTGAACTCCTAAAACGAAAAAATTAATAGAGATTAGAAAGAGGGTTACCAGAAGCTGGGAAAGGTAGTGGGGACGGGGGATAAGAAGGGATGTTTAATGGTACAAAAATACAGTTAGATAGAATGAATAAGATCTAGTAGTCAGTAGCTCAATAGGATGACTATAGTTTTAACAACGATTTATTGTATATTTTAAAATAACTAAAAGACTCAAATTGGAGTGTTCCTGACACAAAGAAATGATAAATACTTGAAATTATGGATACCCCAATTACCCTGATTTTATCATTACACATTATATTCCTGTATCAAGACATAACATGTATCCCGTAAGTATGTATAGCTATTATGTATCATAATAATTAAAAATAAAATTTTAATAAAAATAGGCAAATAGACATTTTGCAAAACAAGACATACAAATGGCCAAGAGGTGTGTAAAAAAATGCTTAAAATCACTAATCATCAGAGAAGTGCAAATTAAAACCTCAAGATACCAGCTCACACCTGTTAGAATGGCTGTTATCTAAAAGATAAAAGAGGCAGGGACTGGTGGCTCCTGCCTGTAATCCCAGCACTTTGGGAGGCTGAGGCAGGAGGATAGCTTGAGCCCAGGAGGTCAAGGCTGCAGTGAGCTATGTATGAGTGTGCCACTGCACTCCAGCCTGGGAGACAGACTGAGATCCTGTCTCTAGAAAGAATGCTTAAAAGGTGAAAGATAAATTTTGGGGAGGATGCAGAAGAAAGGAAACCTTTGCACATTGTTAGTGGGATTGTAAATTATATAGCCATTATGAAAAACAGTATGGAGGTTCTTCAAAAGATTAAAAACAGAACTACCATATGATCCAGCATTCCACTACTGGGTGTACGTTCAAAGGAAATGGAATCAGTATGTCAAAAGAGATATCTGCACTCCCAGTTTCACTGCGGCATTATTCACAACAGCCAAGGTATAGAATCAACCTAAGTGTCCATCAAGGATGAATGAATAAAGAAAATGTGGTATGTATACACATGGGATACTATTCAGCTATAAAAAGGAAGAAAATCCAGTAATTTGCAACAACATGGATGAACCCAGAGGACATTATGTTAAGTGAAGTAAGTCAGGCACACAAGGATAAATATGCATGATTTCACCCATATATGGAATCTAAAAAAGTTGAACTCATAAAAGGTAGAGAGTATGGTGGTTACCAGGGGTTGAGGAGGCGGGTGGTTGGGGAGATGTTGGTCAAAGGACCATTTTATTGTATAAAATGGTGACTATAGTTAATAATAATGTATTGTAATCTTGAAAATTGCTAAGAGAATAGATTTGAAGTGTTCTTACCACGAAAAAATAAGTATGTAAGGTAATACATATGTTAATTATCTTGATTTAGCCATTCCATGGTGTATACATACATATTTCAAAACATGTACATAATAAGTATATACAATTTTAATTTATCAAAATAAAATACTAAAAATAATAATTAAAACAAAAGAGTAGATATTGAGATGGAGCAGCCAATAGGTGGGAAGAAGCCCAAGAGAATGTGTTATCCCTGTAACCAAATGACAAAAGTGATCCAAGACCAGAAAACAATGTCTGAGAAGAGAGGAAAGCGTAAAACCAGAATCCTGCATTTAAAGGACAGACAGAGAAAGAGGAACTGCCAGGTAGATGGAAGGAGACTGGGAAAATTTTAAGTCCCAAAAACCAGGAATGGAGGAGTAGTTGGTAATATTTTTATACTAAGAAATAAAGTAAGATATGGAAAATGTAGGTGACTTTGGCTAGGGAAGTTTAATGGAATGTGGAAGCAGAAGATGAGATAGCATTATCTTCCTGACTGGTCAGAAAGCAAAGACTGAGTACAGATGATGTCTTCAAGAGGTTTAGCTGCGAAGGAAGTAAGAAAGGGCAGTAACTGGAGTGGGACATTTCTTTCACTAAGTTCTTTTGATTTTCCTTATAGGAATGTGATTTGCCTTTTTAGCATTATGTCTATTTTCTTGGCTTCATTTCATTTTGAGGTGATAGATGGAGCAAAAATTGGAAACATATTTGTGTAGTTAACCCTTTGCGTGTGGTAAGGAAATAGCTTTACTATCTTAATTAGCAAGATTTTCTCTGTATAATTTTTTTGAGAGATTCTCTAGATAATAAAATATCATTTTAATATATTTCATATTCTATTTGTTTTTTAGATCATTCATCGAGACATAAAACCTGAGAATATTTTAGTGTCCCAGTCAGGAATTACAAAGCTGTGTGATTTTGGTTTTGCACGAACACTAGCAGCTCCGGGGGACATTTATACGGACTATGTGGCCACACGCTGGTATAGAGCTCCAGAATTAGTATTAAAGGTTACTTCTTATGGAAAGTATGTATATTTTGGGGTCTTGCTTGGCCTTTCCTAGGCATCTCTCTTTTCCCTTAGTATATCTGTCATCCCTACTCCTGACATTCTCTGTCCCCTGCACCTGAGTTGGGGCTAAAAAGAGGGACACCTCTAAAGGTAACAAGAGAAAGACCATACTAGGCACCTACGTTGCCAGCTACTGCTGCTGCTATGCTCGTTCAGTCCTCATGAATTGACTGGCCTGAGCCCCAAGAAACCTATGCAGATGTCCCTCAGGGTGTATCCGTGCTTGCTTTAAGTTGTGACACAGCCTTGGCAGAGCTGCCTCCTCTGCTTATCTTTAGCCTCTACGTGCTGCAAAGATTTTAAAATCTTTCACCTCACTCTGCCAGTGTTGCAGTAGGAACTGCCAAGTTTCCTATTAATATTTCCTGGAAGAATGGCACCCCCTTTGCAAAGCCTAGCAAATAATTTTTTAATTGAAAGCTGTTGTAGGTGCCTCAAAAGTAGCATGGTCTCAGTCTAATGTGAAACAACAACCTAAAATACAAATAATCAATCTTGAAGAACTTAAAGGGACGTGTCGGGACTGCAAACTAGGACAACCTCTGTGGAAAGTAATATGGAGATACCTCAAAAGAGCTACAAGTAGAACTACCATTTGACCCAGCAATCCCATTACTGGGCATCTATCTACCCAAGAGAACAAAAGACACTCTATGAAAAAGACATCTACACTAGAATGTTTATAGCAGCACAATTCACAATTGCAAAGATGTGGAAACGACCCAAGTGCCCATCAATACATGAGCGAATTAATAAAATGTGGTATATGTATACCATGGAGTTCTATTCAGCCACAAAAAACAATGGTGATCTAGCACCTCTTGTAGTATCCTGGATAGAGCCGGAGCCCATTCTACTAAGTGAAGTATCACAAGAATGGAAAAACAAGCACCACATGTACTCACCATCAAATTGGTATTAAGTGACCACCACCTAAGTGTGCATATAGTAACAACATTCATCAGGTGTCAGACAGATGGGAGAGGGATGAGGGGATGGTATATTCACACCTAATGGGTGCGGTGCGCACCTTCTGCGGGATAGACAGGCTTGAAGCTCTGACTCGGGTGGGGCAAAGGCTATATATGTAGCCTAAATGTTTGTACCCCCTAACATGCTGAAATAAAAAAATAAAATAAAGGCCGTATCTCCGAATACATACATACATACATACATACATTAATTAATTAATTAAATTAAATATTTGCACTGGCAAAAAAAAAAGAAAGGGACAAAGGTGTGCAATTTAATACCTTATTATAGAAATGGGATGAGAGGATAATTCTCACGTGCTTTTCCTAGAAACTATTATTGTTATTGTATTAATATCTAATACCAGTGAGTCCTTACTTTCTGCCAGAAACCATTCTAAATGCTTTGCATGCATTAAATCATTTAATCTTCACAGCAACTCTATGATGAAGGTGCTACTATTATTCCAATTAAATAACACTACGGCACAGAGGTAAAGTAATTTGCCTGAAGTCACGTAACTGGTTAGTAGTAGTAACAGGATACTAACCCAGGGGTCTGGATTTACAGTCAGTGCCCCAGGATACCTTTTCAGCCGTATCCACCACAGACCGTCTCATGGCTCAGTTACTTCATCTGTAAAATGGAAATAATAATAGGACTCACTTCATAGGTTTGTTTTGAGGATTAAATGATTCGATGCATGAAAAGGATTAAAGTATAGTAAATGCTCAGTAAATGTTAGCTTTTCTTATTCAAAGTCCTCAAACTTTTTTTCTCTAATTCTTTTTTGCCTTTGGGCATAATGTAGTGTGGGTAAGATCTCTCTATATCTCAGTTTCACCTTCTTTTCATGATGTAGGCTAAACTTTTTTGATACACTTCCTAGCCCCTAAATCGTATCCTCTTCTAAACCCTCTAATACATTCTGTAAATTTTGTACCAGTTAATATTTAACATGGACTAATTCTTTCTGTAGCTCTTTTTTTTTAAACTCGCTCTTTTTTTTTAAACCTCCTGCTAAAAGATAAGTTCCTCGAGGAAAGGCATAATCTCTTACATTCCACATACCCAAACTTGGTGCTGTACATATGTTAAAGTTGGATTCCAAGAGACTTCACATTGTGTTTGAAATAAATTTGCTAGTGAGTCTTTTGTAGAAACATTTTTATTGTAAAGCAAAGCACAGATACAGAAAACCTCACACAGCAAATGTATATCTCCCCCACTGGATCAAAAAGCAGAATTTTGCCAGCCACCCCAGAAATCCCTTATTTATGTGCCCTATTCCAATTGTGACATGCTCCCTTCCCCCCAGAGCAACCATGATATTGACTTTTATGGTGATAATTTCCTTGCATTTCTTTATAATTTTATCACCCAAATGCATATCCATTTAGTTTAATCTAGCCTTTTTTAATGACCGCTTTTTTGAGATAGGATTTACATACCATGCAATTCACCTATTTAAAGTGTACAATCAAGTGGTTTTTAGTATATTCACAGAGTTGTGCAACCATAACCACAATCAATTTTAGGACATATTTATCACCCGAAAAGAAACCCTATATCCACTAGTAGTCACTCCCCATTTCCTCCCAAGCCCCCCAGGCCTAGACAAACACCTATCTATCATACTTTCATTCTCTATGAACTTGCCTATTGTGGACGTTTCATACACATGGAATGATATAATATGTAGTCCTTTGAGACTGGCTTCTTTCACTTAGCACAATGTTTTCAAGGTTCCTCCATATAGTTGCATGTATTAGTACTTCATTTATTTTCTTTTTTTATTTTTAGAGACAAGGTCTTGCTCTGTTGCTCATGTTGGAATGCAGTGATTATAGCTCACTGCAGCCTTGAACTCCTAGGCTCAAGCGATCATCCTGCCTCAGCCTCTGTGACTACAGGCGTGCACCACCAGGCTTGGCTAATTAATTGTTTAGTAAAGGGGTGGGTCTCACCATGTTGCCCCGGCTGGTCTCCAACTCTTGGCCTCAAGTGATTCTCCCGCCTCAGCCTCCCAAGTAGCTGGGACTAATAGGCATGTGCCACCACACTAGCTACTTTTTTTATTTTTTATAGAGACGGGATCTTGCCATGTTGCCCGGGCTGGGTCCAACTCCTGGCCTCAAATGATTCTCCCGCCTCAGCCTCCCAAAGTGCTGAGATTATAGGTTTGAGCCACCACACCTGTCCAGAAACTATTTTTTAAAAAATAAATTATGTGGAAAAAAATTGGATTGATGGGTTAAGATAAATAAATGAAATATAAGTGGTAAATTATTTAAGATTAAAGTTTTTTACTTCTTAAGTATGAGATTTTATAATAGTATTCAATATTCTGATTCATAAGCTGTTTATGATAATGTCTATATATAAGTATCTGAAAACAATTTTAGAATTGATTTTATCTCGACTGCTACATGACTTCTCATGCAACTTAAATACAAGTTATTTAATGTTATTAATAAAGCGTGATGATATTTAATATATATCTTAAAGTTGGTATATGATGCTACAGTGAAAATTTATAAATGATACCACGTAAACATTCTTGTTTCTTTGTCCTTGATGTAATTTAAACATGTTTTTAAGAATGGATATTCTGTGGCAGGGTGCCGTGGCCTACACCTCTAATCTTAGCATTCTGGGAGGCCAAGGCAAGAGGATTGCTTGAGATCAGGAATTTGAGACCAGCCCAAGCAAGAGTGAGACCCTCTTCTCTACAAAAACTAGAAAAAATTAACCGGCGTAGTGGTGTGCACCTGTAGTCCCAGCTACTCAGGAGGCTGAGGCTGAAGCTGAGGATTGCTTCAGCTCAGGAGTTTGAGGTTACAGTGAGCTACAATGACACCACTGCATTCTACACAGGGGCGACAGAGTAACACTCTGTCTAAAAATAATAATAATAATAAATGTTTTACATATTTTTGCCTGAATAAGTGATTTATTCTGATCTATTTCAGACCTGTGGATATTTGGGCTTTGGGCTGTATGATCATTGAGATGGCCACTGGAAATCCCTATCTTCCTAGCAGCTCTGATTTGGATTTACTCCACAAAATTGTTTTAAAAGTAGGTAGGTATTACTGAAATATTCTGTTACATGTCTAAAATAAATACTGCCAGATCAATTCTGTTTGATTTTCAAATTCAGCTTTTCTACATGAGAACAAGGAAGCATATTGTTTTGATAGATAGTAGCAGATGGATGCCTTGGGCTGATAAAGAAGGCAGAAAATTCTCTGCTTTTGCAAATAATATTTTCTTTCCTAGGATGCAAATAGCTAAGCCATATGTTGATGGTTGTTGCTAAGAAAAATAGTACAATAGGAATGTACTTCAATTTGTCTAAAAGTTGTTTTTAAATTTTGGCTTCTAAGGGCCAGGCATGGTGGCTCATGCCTGTAATCCTAGCACTCTGGGAGGCTAAGACAGGAGAATTGCTTAAGCTCAGGAGTTCAAGACCAGCCTGAGCAAGAACAAGATCCATCTCTACTAAAAATATTATAGAAAATTTAGCCAGGCATTGTGGCACATGCCTGTAGTCCCAGCTACTTGGGAGGCTGAGGCAGGAGGATCACTTGAGCCCAGAAGTTTGAGGTTGCAGTGAGCTATGATGATGCCACTGCATTGTACCCAGGGCAACAGAGTGAGATTCTATCTCAAAAAAAAAAAAAATTGGTTTCAAATATTTGCACCTTTAAGCAAGCATTTTTTAAATATTAATAATAGAGTTGAGTCAGATTTTTTTTAAAGCACTTGGAGGTAGACAATTAATTATTTACTCGGAAATCACCCTCCTTTTTAAAAACTATACCAGATAGCCAGATAGCTAAATAACTTACTCAAGAATGTATCTGATGAGAGTTTAATTATTTAATGATCTTCTTTGACCACGCAAACATTTTGATGATTAGCCTTGCACATAGTATTTCAATGATTTGTTCAGTTTTTTTTTGTTTGTTTGTTTTGTTTTTCCCTGAGACAGAGTCTTGCTCTATTGCCCTAGCTAGAGTGTAGTGGTGTCATCATAGGTCACTGCAACCTCAAACTCCTGGGCTCAAGCGATCCTCTTGCCTTAGCCTTCTTAGTAGCTGGGACTACAGGTGTGCACCACCACACCGAGCTAATTTTTTCTGTTTTTTGTAGAGACTCTTGCTCAGGCTGGTAGCTGGGAGTACAAGTGCATGCCACCACGCCTAGCTAATTTTTCTATTTTTTGTACGGAAGAGGGTCTCACTTTGTTGCTCAGGCTGGTCTCAAACTCCTGGCCTCAAGTGATCCTCCCACCTTGGCCTCCCAAACTGCTAAGATTATAGGCATAATACACTAAGCCTGGCATGATTCGTTTTTTTAATATTTCTGAATGATGAGTTTGAGGAGCCCTTTGTGTGGTCAGGAAGCTCAACTTAAACATGTAATTACAGGATTATGAGGAAGGTACTGTGAACAATTACAAGAACAGTGAAATCTAGATAAATATTAAGATTCAGTTCAGAGTCTAAAAACATCACACTTTGTTTGTGTCTTCTTTAAAGTTCTGGTTATAAGATTAATGTTAGAGAACACCTTAGAGATGATGGGATTAATCCTGGCATTTTACAGATGAGAAAACCAAGGTACAAAAAGGGAAAAGATTTACCCAAAGTAACAGAACAAGTTATAGCAAAACCATATTTATAGTTCTTTCCATTCTTGTACTATTGGCCTTGTTTCTTTTAGGCAATATTTTGATTTCTAAATAATTTTAATATTTTAGCTGTTTTGAGTAAGGCTTCAACCTACTTTGCTGATGAACATTTAATAGTTAAACCATTTAGATTCCCATATGGTAATGTGTAAAATTTGACTGTGCTTTTTCTGATGGAGTTACATATTATGTCTTATAGTTTGGGAAAAGAAAAATGAACCTGGTGATTTTATATTCTTTGCTGCCTTTGTACTATCAACAGATTACTGGGGAAACCTCAATTTTTTAAATGACATATTCAGATAGTTTCTTGATTAACTTCACAAAATTAAAAGACATGATTGTTATTATTCCTTGTCTTGTTTTTTAGTAATTTAATGGAGATCACATAGCAATTTGATTATTTTGATCGTAGACTAATTTCTCTCTTTTCTTATATACATATTTCTTCTCTTTTCAGGCAATTTGACACCTCACTTGCAGAATATTTTTTCTACGAGTCCCATTTTGGCTGGGGTGGTCCTTCCTCAAGTTCAACATCCCAAAAATGCAAGAAAAAAATACCCAAAGCTTAATGGATTGTTGGCAGATATAGTTCATGTATGTTAAGAGATTAAGAACTTATATCTGAGAAATTTGCATTAATTATAATACAGTTTTAAATGATTAGTGGAATTCCAAAAGGGTTCCTAAAGTAATGTTATCTGTAGAAAGTTATGTCTTTAATACAGAGGAATTAAAATTCATAGACCATCAGAACTAAAGGCCCCCTAAGATGATCATATCCACTGTTTTTAGTTTATCTCAATCTTAATGATAATTAGAGATAAACTGGAAAAATTCTAAGGACTTACCATGTTTATCACTACTGTTTACATTTAGTCTAGCCAGGTTAGGGTTCTACTTTTTGTACTATGGCATCCTGCTAGTTTGGATATTTGACCCTCCAAGCCTCATGTTGAAATTTGATCCCCAGTGCTGGAGGTGGGGCCTAACGGGGTGTTTGGGTCGTGGAGGTGGATCCCTCATGAATGGCTGGCGCAGTCCTCACAGTGACAGTGAGTTCTCACTCTATCAGTTGCAGTGAGAGTTCCTCCCCCACCCAGAGCAGAGAGCTGCACATCCCCACTCTCTCTTTTGCTTTCGCTGGCACCATGTGATCCCTGTACTCTGGCTCCCCTTTGCTTTCTGTGATGACTAGAAGCAGCCTGTGGCCCTCACTGGAAGCAAATGCCAGCACCATGCTTCTTGTACAGTCTGCAGAACCACGAGTCAGATAAACCACTTTTCTTTATAAATTACCCAGCCTCGGGTATTCCTTTATAGCAACACAAACGGACTAAGACATACCCTAAGGTATCTAAAAGACATTGGCAGCTGTAATTTTAATGTTGTTTGAAGTTACACCAAGGCCAAAATCAATCTTGAATTGGAGAAAACAAAAACATTATATATCTCCTTTTTATTATTTTAAAATTTAGTTTTTTTCCTTTTGACATGGGGTCTCATTCTATTTCCCATGCTGGAGTGCAATGGCCTGATCATAGCTCACTGTAACCTTGCACTACTGGGCTCAAGCAATCTTCCTGCCTCAGCCTCCCAAGTAGCTGGGGCTACAGGTGCACACCACCATGCCTGGCTAATTTTTCTTATTTTTTGTTGAGACAGGGTCCCGCTATATTGTGCGGGCTGGTCTTGAACTCCTGGCATCAAACGATCCTCCCTCCTCGGCCTCCCAAAGTGCTAGGATTATAGGCATGAGCCACTGTACTCAGCCTAAATTTTATTTTAACTGGATAATAAATATACCAACATACTTAGTACAAAATTCAAAATGTAAGGCGAGTTTACTGTGAAAAGTAAATCTGCTTTTATTTTTTTTCTCTAATCAGCCAATTTCCTTTAGCAGGAACAATTAAGGTAACTTATTTCTAGTGTACAGATAGTCCTTAAAAAAAGTTGTTCCTTCAATTTCAGAGTAAATATAGTGTAGTTTTAAAGGAAGGAATCACATAGACTATATTAAAAATCCAGATCTGCCACTAATTAGCTCTGTAACCTTGGGCAAGTTATTTAATATTTGTGCCTCAGTTTACTGGGGTATAAAATGACTCTAACAGTTGGAAATGTTGGAAATAGTGTTGGAAATGTGCTTAGCACAGGGCCCTGAATAAGCTGTCAACAAATGTTAATTGTTGGCCGGGCGTGGTGGCTCACGCCTGTAATCCTAGCACTCTAGAAGGCCGAGGTGGGAGGATCACTTAAGGTCAGGAGTTGGAGACCAGCCTGAGCAAGAGCAAGACCCTGTCTCTACTAAAAATAGAAAGAAATTAGCTGAACAACTAAAAATATATGGAAAAAAATTAGCTGGGCATGGTGGCACATGCCTGTATTCCCAGCTACTCAGGAGGCTGAGGCAGGAGGATCGCTGAGCTCAGGAGTTTGAGGTTGCTGTGAGCTAGGCTGACACCATGGCACTTGAGCATGAGCAACATGGGCAACAGAGTGAGACTCTGTCTCAAAAAAAAAAAACAAAAACAAATGTTAATTGTTGTTGCTGTTACTTAGATAAGCCTAGCATATTGATATGTAACGCTAAAGAATATTCTTTTTTTTTTTTTTTTTGAGACAGAGTCTCACTCTTTTGCCTGGGCTAGAGTGAGTGCCATGGCACTTTCCCTCCATTTCTGTCCCCAGTTACTGATTAGCTTCCTGTTGCCATAGATTAGTTTGCATTTTCTAGACTCTTATGTAAATGGAATAATACAGTGTGTACTCCTTACTTCTTCCACTCAACATGATGGTTTAGAGATTCATTCACATTTTTGCATGTATCAGTAATGTGTTCCCTTTTTTTTTTCACTGAGTAGTATTTCATAATATGAATATACTGCAATTTTGTATTCATTCCCTTGTTGATGTATGTTCAGGTTGTTTCCCTTTTTGGGCGATTACAAATAAAGTTGCCATGAACATTCATGTACAAGCCTTTGTGTGGACATATATTTTCATTCCTCTTGGGGAAATATCTAAGAGTGGAATGGCTCGGTCATTCTTATTAAGTTTTATTGGTGGATTACCATTATGCTGTAGTTTTGAACATATTTTTAGTCATATTTTTAGTTAGTTGCAGTTTCAAGGATCTAAGTATTCCCGCATCATAAAGTAGGCAACTGACTTAAATAATTTCACTTTGTGAATCAAGTTTTTTATTATGCTTAAAAAAACATGAAATCTGCCCTTTTACAGAAGTTTTAAGTATATACTACAGTATTTTTAACTGTATGCACATTGTTATACAGCAGATCTCTAGAACTTTTTCCATGAATCAATTTAAACTATGCATTTTGAAATAAACAGAAGCATAATATTATATACAATTACCTGGAATTTTCTGGATTTTAATTCTGGCTCCTCTATTTATGAGATCTTATACAAAGTACTTAAACTCTCTGGGCCTCAATCTCTTCATCTGTACAGTGGAAATAAAAATAATGCCTACTTTGTAAGGTTGTGGTTGGGATGAAGTGATAGGAAAAGGCTAGAGTATTGTCTGGTACACAGTAAGCATAAAAGTTACCTGTTACTATTATGTTTTTGCCTTTTAGAGACGAATGAAAACTTGTGAAGCAGATGCTTTTTAAACTTTTATCTTCAATATCTTGATTAAAGAAACGTGCTGTATTTATAATTATAGTCATTTCATTACGTACAACTTAATATCAAAACTTCTTTCCATTATTTATTTTTGTTTTTTGTGGTTTTGTGGTTGTTTCTCTTCAGTTGAAGTACTCTCAAGGAAGGCAAACAGAAAAGAGCTGTTCTAATAATAGGATGTTGAAAGATTTGGGGGCTTCAATATTTGTAAAATTGTATTATGCTATAGAAAGAACACTGGAGTCAGACTCAGATGACATGGGCTAAAATTCTAGTTTGGCAGTTTTTTCAAGAACACTTTTAGCTGCGGATAATTAATTACTTCTTCATTTGTCAAATAAATTTAATTTTTACCATGTGGAACCCTGTTAAGAACTCGCTTATCATTAAAATCTTTTTCCTTTTCTAGGCTTGTTTACAAATTGATCCTGCTGAGAGGATATCATCTACTGATCTTTTACATCATGAATATTTTACGAGGGATGGATTTATTGAAAAGTAAGCATTTTGAGTGTGTATTTTTTTTTTTAGCGCTTTGTATTAGGAAATTTATTAGCCGGAGAATTGCCACATAGATTAATATTGTATAACAGAAATATTCAGCTTAAAAATGTAGTGAGTTACTGCATCAGGTATCAATTAGGTAAATGGTAGACTTACAAGTGTCGTGGATGAAAAATCTAGTAATAAAAAACAATTGCAGCTAACTCTGTTGCCCGGTCTAGAGTGCTATAGCATCAGCCTAGCTTGCAGCAACCTCAAACTCCTGGGCTCTAGCAATCCTCCTGTCTCAACCTCCCGAGTAGCTGGGACTATAGGCATGCGCCACCACGCCCGGCTAATTTTTTCTCTATTTTTAGTTGTCTGGCTAATTTGTTTCTATTTTTAGTAGAGACAGGGTCTTGCTCTTGCTGAGACTGGTCTTGAACTCCTGATCTCAAGTGATCCTCCTGCCTTGGCCTCCCAGACATATTAGGTATTTAGATATTAGGATTTTACAATTAGGAGTTGAAAGTACCTTGAGTTCAAGTTACAGAACCTTCAGAAAATGTAAGACCTTTTCCTTTGAATAGATGTCTCTTTCTTTCATGGATCTTCTGCAATGCAAAGCAGACATTTTCTCACTTAGGCAAACTAATCACACTGCTTCTTTAATTTTTTCATCTCCTCACACTACCTGCTATTAGGTATGTGCCCTGCATAGCACTGGCAAGAATGGGCTGCATTGGCTGGGCACAGTGGCTCACGCCTGTAATCCTAGCACTCTGGGAGGCCAAGGCAGGAGGATCGCTTGAGGTCAGGAGTTCGAGACCAGCCTGAGCAAAAGCGAGACCCCGTCTCTATTAAAAATAGAAAAAGTTAGCCAGGCATGGTGGTGCACACCTGTAGTCCCAGTTACTCAGGAGGCTGAGGCAGGAGATCCCTTGGGCGTAGGAGTTTGAGATTGTGAGCTAGGATGACACTATGGCACTGTAGCCCAGGCTACAGAGTGAGACGCTGTCTCAAAAAAAGAAAAAGAAAAAGAAAAAGAGAGTGGGCTTCACTAGGAAACAATTTATTCATGGACTGATGCTTTTAAACTTTCCCAAAGTGATGGCAGTAGCTGTTTCAAGGAGGGGGAACTGTGCAATTCAGGGAAGGGATGGGAAGGAAACTTTTCAGTCTAGCCTTTTGAATTTTGAACCACATGAATGAATTTTCTATTAAAAAGTCTTCCTGCCTCAGCCTCCTGAGTAGCTGGGACTACAGGTGTATCTCATTACACCCAGCTAATTTTTTCTGGTTTTTGTAGAGAAGGGGGTCTTACTCTTGCTCAGGCTGGTCTCGAACTCCTGATCTCAAGCGATCCTCCTGCCTTGTCCTCCCAGAATGCTAGGATTACAGGCATGAACACTGAGCCCAACCTGTAAAAGTCTTATATGGTAGATTCCCATAGCAAAATTTTTGAAAGATGTATCTTTACAAGAAAGCAATTTTTATTAGGTAAATATTGTACCAGCTTTTGACATGCATTATAATTATACAGCATTATTTATGCTGTACCTGAAATATAAATTAATTGACTAAATGGTTCATTAAAGATAAAATATCTACGTAAATAAAATGATTATTGGTTGATATTGCTTGTTTTGTCAGATTCATACCAGAACTGAGAGCTAAATTACTACAAGAAGCAAAAGTCAATTCGCTCATAAAGCCAAAAGAGAATTCTAAAGAAAATGAACTCATGAAAGATGAAAGAAAAACAATTCATACCAATACACTGCTAAGTAGCTCAGTTTTGGGAAAGGTAAGAACTTTGTTTTTTGTTTCAGTCAGTGTAACTATATTATAGTTATATGCTAATTAAAAAAATAACTGTTCTCATGACTCAGATTTGGAATGTATCTGTTCCAGGAAATAGAAAAAGAGAAAAAGCCCAAGGAGAGCAAAGTCAGAGTTACTAAAGTCAAAGGAGGAAAAGGAGATATCTCAGAACTGAAGAAGATAGAGTATGAAGGTGGACATTTTCAACAAGATGCCATTGAAAATGCTCACGCTCTATCTCAAGAAATAAAACCTGTAATCATTGAACCACCAAACCCTGTTAATCCCAGCACTAAAGAAGGTCTAAATTCTGGAAGTTGTATGACAATGCCACCCATCAATCTAACTAGCAGTAATTTGATGGCTGCAAATCTCAATTCAAATCTCTCTCACCCCGGTACAAGGTGAGCTGTGACAGACAAGAGACATAAGTAATGCAATGTTCCTGTATAATGGTACTTCAAAGGATCACAATCATAGTGTTTATTTGAAAACTGAACTTGAGAAAGGTATATTGAAATTATAATTGTATAATGGACCATTTCCTGGGTGACTCTTATGAATGCTGTAGAAGAAATTCACTTTTCTTGGCCATATAGATATTTAATTTTTCACTAATGTCTTTTCGTAAAACCTCATTAAAAAAAAGACTCTTGGAAAAATATCTTCCCTTTTGAGGAGAAGAAAGGTGATGTGATCTAAGTTCTGGTATAGATGTGCCTTGGTATAACAAAGTAATCTTTGTTTTTATGTCATAGCAAATTCTCTAAGTGTGTAAAGGACAGCCAAAAATAATTGTTCATAGTCAAATAGCCTTTCAAGATCAAATATTTTAGGAGAAAAACAGCATATTGGGCCTGTTTTAGATTTAGCCTCTGATACAGATTGAGAGAATGGTCCCATGAGTCTGGTTAATCACGGGCAGTGTGATAGATGGTGAGGGTCTGCCTAGCAAGGCATTAGGGCCACTTCCAAATTTAGGGAGACTACTGTGATTCTAGGTGAGGCAGGAGATCAGGTTCATTAGCCCAAGAACATTCTAGCAGACTGGTTTGAGCTTAGGTTGTGAAGCCTAGTGGCCTGCAGAGGTGGGCAAGTGGTCATGTCTGTGTCGGTCCAAAGGTACAGCAGACTACAGACTGCAAGAGCCCAGTTGTTCTTGAGGTGACCCCAAACTGTGGTGCCAGTAAGCATGGTTGTGAGCCAGTCAGTCTTGGATAGCAAGCTCATGAATTGAAAAACCCAACAGTTGGGAGATCCAAGTTCAGAGCAGATAAAAGGGAGCAACTAGACCAGCAGGAGTAAACCCACAACATGGTATCACCACTGGTGTTAGCCATGCATTAGTTTTTTTCTGCCCTGTTATTAATACCTCTCTCCTTGGAGCAATTGGTACTTAAGGACTGACAGTTTCATTTTGGCATTCAATGTTTGAACAGTATACATCCATGGTATAATTTGTTCATTCTTGAAGCTAAAGCAAAGGCATTTCTGGGAAGTTCTAATAACTTCTCATTTGTTTTTAAATAATAGGTTAACTGAAAGAGCAAAAAAGAGATGTACTTCACAAGTTATATATAATAGCAGGCAAGAGGATGCAGGTCCCACTCAAGTAAGGCAAGAAGCTAATCATTAAAATATGGCCTCTTTTAACATTACCTCCCTTTCCCTTTTCTCTGTCTTTGGGGCTCTAACACTTTAAAAGTGTGCTTTTATTTCTTTCGTTTCTTCCTAAGATGAAAGTAAGCCATCATTTTCATAGTGCTTTCACAATTTTAATCAATTTTCCGTATCTTAATTTGTGTATTTAATATATGAATTGGGCAGAATAAGTTAAGATTTTCACCTTAAAAAGTCACAAGAATTTCTGGTTTTTCACTTCCAAAAAATGTTTTAATATCTTACTTTATGGAGTAAAAACAATTATCAAATAAACACAACTTATTTTCATTGGAAAAAATAATCAGTGTAGATCATGCCCCCATTTTTACAATGTTATTTATAATAATGAAATTGAAAATGACACAAACCTATCCAAAAGTAGATGATTGATTAAGTACATTAGCTTACATTCATACAGTGGGTTACTACACCTTACATGTGGAAGAGTGTTCATTAACCAAGAAAGGTTTTTATGATCCGTTGTCAAATGAACAAAAATACGTAACACAAAAGGTTTTCCAAACGCTGGGTGTACAAGTAATTTTTTTCCTTTTGGTTTTCCCAGTGTCCATAAAGCATATCATTTTGTAAATAGATAGATAAATTATTGAGAAAATGAACTGAAGCAATTTGTTCGAAGTCAGAGTACGGTGATTAGTATTAATAAAAATTAAAAGTTAAGATTGTGGTTCTCATCAAGACTATTATTCTAAGAAGATTAAATATGCTAAAAAAAAGTTTGCTTTCTGAAACTTTTATTGGAGTTTGATCTGTTGGTATGTTTAACGGTATTCTGTTCTACTTCTTAAGTATTAAAATAGTTGTTATGCCTATTTTATGCCATCCAAAGGGCTGGCAATTCTAGGTTTGTCATTCTACAAATAGTTACACACATTTCTTCAAATAAACTCTTGTTTGTTTGTTTAGAGCCAAATGGAGAGGGGCGTATTTAATGAGCGAACAGGTCAAAGTGACCAAATGGCAAATGGGAACAAAAGGAAGCTGAATTTTTCCAGATCTGACAGGAAAGAATTCCATTTTCCAGAATTGCCTTTCACGGTACAATCGAAGGATGTAAAAGGAATGGAAGGTATACGTTTATTGCATAGCTTTATGAATCTCCAGACGATATCATTTACAAGACTTCTTTATAATATAACTGACATTCTATAGTGCGACTTAGGTATAAAACAGTAAATTGGTAAGAAAAACATTTTCAGCTGATGAGATAATTTTTCCCCATCATCAAATAAGGGGTAAGACTTAAAGGAGATAATTTTAAAGAGGGGTTAAGACAGCTTCAAAGGGTAGATTTTTCATTAGCTCAATATTGTTGAAATGTTAGAACAATATTTGAGGAAGATAGTTTTGGTTCAGTGTATGACCTGGAATAAATAACATTCCTATTTTTCTCCATGATTATCTGCTCATATAGTAGGAGGAATTTTATATATGCTTTGGCCATTCAAGGATTTAGTAGATAAGATTTATAAATTTAAGATTTATCTTAGTCTTAAATTTAAGATTTATTTAAAAACAAAACTCATTTTTGTCTTGAATAAATGTTCTTATGTTTCTTTGAAGAATAGTGACACCTTGTGAAAAGTTAATATAATAGCAAGAATATAATACACAGCTCAAGAGAAATTATCTGATTCACTTAACAGTTACACTGAGAATAATAAAATAAAATAAAATAATTGTCTTCTTTTAACTTGGTTTATTATTTGTAAAGTTATAAAACAAATAATTTACTCTATTTTACCGTTACAACTCATGGTTTATTCAGTTCCTTTGTAATAAATTGAGAAACCGATGTTAGCAGACATCAGAATTTCCAGTTGAAGTTCTTAAAAAGGAAAGTAAAATTTTGAGGTAGGAATAACAAATTTTCATTGTTCTATATAATTTTGTAAAAGTTAAACAGAGAAAAGTGCCGAAGAGGGATTCAAAGAAAACAGATTCATCTAAAATACCAACTTTACTTAATGTGGATCAAAAATCAAGAGAAACAAGAGGTAAAACTTTTTTAGTCTATAGCTTTTACTAAAGAATGTTGTTTAGAGCCCTTGACTCAGCGTGTAAATTTAACTATTACTATTGGAAATCTATATAAAAATTCAAAATTCTATAATCTTTAAACTCTAGAAACATCTATATTTTCCTAGATAACCAACTACTAAAAGTTTCTAGCAATCATTTCTTTGGGGGTAGTAAATACCATCCCTCATTTGAATGTTGAATGATTAAAATGCCCGGTACCCAGGGAAAATACTATCTGTGTTACGTGTATTGCCAAATGCTGGGCAAGTAAGGCATGCCAGTGAAAATGAATAATAGTATAAACATGTGGTATATGGCCATGAGCACATATGTCTTTAGCCTCTTCCTTCCTTCTTGTTTTACCTCCAATTTATTTCCCTGTCTATCTCTGCTGTCTATCTACTGTCCTATTTTCACAAATATTTACTCTCAGCTATCTATTAGGTAATCTTGTTGAAAGGTCCCCAGCCCCTACCTACCAGAGAGATTCTTGAATTTTATTTGGAAATCATGAAGCCTTTAACTTCCAAATGAATACTCTCTAAAGGTACTCTTTCAGGGGAAAGAGATTGTGCTGAGCACACACTGAATTAAATCATATAGATGGCCTCCTATTCTACACTTACGAGGTCATCTCTACAAGTGATTTATCAACTTCATTATCTTTGCTTTTTAAAAAATAAAATTGATTATAGTTTAATTCAGGATAAAAATCAGCATATACTTATTAAGGAAATATGAAGAATTAAAAATATGGAGAAGCTGGTCTGAAACTATGTAGAAGGCATTTTAACACGGCTACTCAATCTCTACAACATTTGGATAAGAGGGTTATCAGACACTATTAGGTATATTATCACTGTGACATTTAGGGCTGTGCCTTAGTCTTGGCCTAGAACTTAAGAACTCTGCAGTCCACTTTGCAGAAAAGAGATATCGTAGAAGAAGAAAACCATTGACGGACATCTTTTAGTTCATTATAAAAAGCAATAAGGTAGCTTTAAACTTTTAAATTTGAGTGACTTACTCATGTTACAGCATGTTGCATAGCACACCATTTGCACATTTTTTGAATGATTGGGTGAATTAGGTCTCCTGAGCTCGGGCAGTCTAGAAATGTGCCGCATGTGTTTATCCCATCATTGTCCTATGAGAAGAGCCCCCAGGAACTAAAATCCCATTCCAGTGAAGGGAAAAAGGAATTCTTAAGACAGTTCTGTCATTTTTAGGATAAGTAAATAATAAGAAGGAAAAACCTCTTCTTGCTCATATGATGAACTCCTGACAAGATGACCTATTTATAAGAGTGACCTTGAAACAAGTTGTAGTTATTAGAAATAACCAGAAGTTGACAGTGTTGGTTATACCTTATTTGTACTGCTCATTCAAATGCAGTTCTGACAAGTGACTGAAATTGCATGTGAGACTAGTCTAAACGCTTTTAATAAATTAATGTCAGAATTAAGAAAATTTCTTGAATTTTGAGTCCGTAGTTTGTTTCAGAGCATAAGAGAATATGATATGTTTTAAAAAACATAAGAGAAGGAATAGGCACTTATTTGTTCTGTTGTTGGCTCTGGCATTCACTTGTTTTTTGAATTATCTAATCAGATCAAAGCACTTCCCAGTTTTACATTAAATTCTTTCAGACATCTTACACATACACGCATTGACTAGGCTGTACGACCAGAGAGAAACCCTAAATTACTGTCAACGAGTGATTTAGGCCAAAGAGGAATGCCCATAAAGGCTACCTTTTGTCCTGTTTGATGATGATAAAGAGGAATACTCTGGTAAATAGTCTCCCTGTACCTTAT
This sequence comes from Indri indri, assembly GCA_004363605.1. Lineage (NCBI taxonomy): Eukaryota > Metazoa > Chordata > Mammalia > Primates > Indriidae > Indri > Indri indri. The sequence continues at coordinate 12,268 of RJWJ010014987.1, read as the reverse complement.
AAAAGAGGGGCAAAGTACAAGTATTTATCTCTGGCTGTATTTCCTTAGCCAAAGACTCACCATTTCCTCAATTAAGGTCCTGTTTCTATTTACTTTTTAGAATACAGGAAATGCACAGACTGAAAGGAAGAAGAACCTGCCAGATGTAGAGTAGAAAATGCAGCAGCTGAAAATTCAGGGAATTCCAGAATCACTGTATGGTTTAAAAAAATCCTTTTTATTAATGTTACGTATACAAAAATGCTGACTAGAGAATTCTACAGATATATCAAGTTCTATGTAGTTGTGTGTATATTCACCTAAATTTGTTTTAAATTTTATTAATCTTTAAATTATTCATGTTTTCTTAATTTGAACATTAATTTATAAAAACCGTTTGGCTGGTACATCCTAATAAACCTACAGCTTACATTTCATCATATAATTTTATTTGATCATCTATTATTTCAGTCATGTTTGATTAGTAGTCATTCTTAGCTTTGGTTCAAAACTTTCTAACTGCAAAAGGAAAAGTTTCTAAATGTGTAATAAAGTCTGGGAGCACCAAACATTTCTGAGCAAGCAAGTATACTTGACAAGCATGAAACATGGGTTTGGCTCCACACTGAACATTCTGGAGCAGCATTTAAACATATCATGAAGATTGTTTAAAACAGCGGTCCCCAACCTTTTCGGCACCAGGGACTGGTTTCATGGAAGACAATTTTCCCATGGACCAGGGGATGGGAGTGGGGGATGGTTTCAGATGATTCAAGTGCGTTACATTTATTGTGTACTTAATTTCTGTTATTATTACATTGTAATGTATAATGAAATAATTATACAACTCACCATAGGTTGGGGACCCCTGGTTTAAAAGTACAAAACTTGAGCAAGATATTGAAGCAAATCTGCTGGCTTAACTAGCATGTTTATCATTTAGTGGTTTACATATAATTTAACACTAATACAGTCGAGGTTTTGGCAGCATATATTTACATTCTTGTCTCTGGTTCTTATTAGCTTGGTTTCTAATTTTAGGGTGGAGATGGCCATTATGAGGGGAAGAATTTGAAGAGGAACAGATTTTTTTTCTGGTAGTGTCTTTTCTTTTAACTAATCTTAAGAATACAACGGACAACTCTTCCCTTCTTATTTTATAGACAGTAGAAATATTATGTGAGCTGTTAAGACAGCCTGTGGTCTCCCATTAGCATCATCCAACTTTTTTTTTTTTGTTACCAAAGCATTTACTGTTTCCCTCTTTTTTCCTTCTAAAACTCTGTGATGCGATGCTTTGCTTTGAAATTATAAAGAGTAGGTAACACATCCTGTCACAGGACACACTGTACTTACACCGATTTCTTCCCTCTGATAGTCACATAACCTCGAGTCAGTTATCTCCTAGGATGCTCAGCCTTCCTGGAATGAGTTCTTATTGATATATCTGACCCATTGTTTTAAAAGCCATTCCTTACTATTACATGATTAAAAGTATGTTGTGTTGGTCAGCAATAAAAGTGTTTATAAGATTTGTAAAATATCTAAAAATGATGTGATAATCAAATGTTAATTAAATTATTCTATCCTTTTAAACAGTTGCCAGAACTGTTTTGTTTCCTAATGCCATCTGATAGTGCCTTTTATGTAGTACAGTCTTTTTATATTTCATGAGATAAATAACATACAGCAGAAGAGGTATACTACCAAAATTCTGGATTTTCCTAGTCTTTAAAAAATAATAAAATTGGAATACCTGGTATTTTACCAGGATTCTACCTGATCTTGTATTTACCAAAGAAATACTAAAAACAAAGGAAAAAAATTTCTTTATTATAATATAATGATCTCTTTTAATCTCAGAGAAGCTTGGTTAGACTTAATAGCTGAGATTATTACACATAATATACCTTTCTTACAGACTCCCTGTTGGCTTTAGCAACTAATCTCCTCCAAGAAAATTAAATTCCCTGTGGTAAATTCAACACATATAGGTCTGCGTGTTGTCTGTTGCATTTATATATTTGTTAATCATTTCACCAATATCAAAGATTGTCAATTGTGGGGTCAATTTATATAAAAATGCCTACTAGAATTTTGGGATTGTGTTAAATCTATACATCAATTTGAAGAGAATGGATATATTAATATCAAGTCTTCCAATCCCTGAGCACAATATAAGCTCTTTATTTACTTAGATATTCTTTAATTTCTCTCAGCAATATTTTGTAGTTTTCAATGTAGCAGTGTTACACATCATTTGTTAAATTTTATGTTTTGTTTTTTGATGCTACTGTAAATGGTATTGCTTTTTAGTTTCATTTTCCAGTTTGTTGCTAATATACAGAGGTAAAATTTGTTTTTCTATATTGATCTTGTATCCTGAGACCTTGCTAAATTCACTTATTAGTTCTAGTAGGTTTCTTTCTTTCCTTCCTCCTTCCCTGCCTGCCTGTCTGCCTTCCTTTCTTCCTTCTTTTCTTCTTCTCCTTCTCATTCTCCTTCCCCTTCTTCCTTTTTTTTTTTTATATTCCTTAGGATTTCTTCTATAGGTGATCATGACATCTGCAGATAAAAATAATTTTACTTCTTCCTTTCCAGTGTTTATGTCTTTTGTTACTTTTTCTTGCCTTATTGCACTGGCTAGGATACGTGATACAATGTTGAGTAGAAGGAGTGAGAGTGGACGTTCTTGTTTTTTTCTTCTAGCAGAAGGAAAACATTTAGTTCTTTCCCACTAAAGTATGATGTTAGTTGTATGCTTTATGTAGATGAATTTTATTAAATTAAGGAAGGTTCCTTCTATTCCTTTTTGCTGAGAGGTCTTACCATGAATGGGTGTTGAATTTTGTCTAATGCTTTTTCTGCATCTACTGAGATGTTTTTATGATTTTCCTCCTTATTCTGTTAATGTGAATTACATTAATTGATGTTTGAATGTTAAACCAACTCTGCATTCATAAGATTAAAATTCCACTGGATTCTTTTTTATGCGTTGTTGGATTTGATTGGTTAATATTTTATTAAGGATTTTGGCATCTATGTTAATGAAAGATTTTAGTCCATTTGTTTCTTATATTGTCCTTGTCTAGTTTTATTATCATTGTTATGTCGCTACATAGAATGAGTTGGGAAGTATTTCCCTCTCCTCTTTTTCCTGAAAGAATTTGTATAGGATTGATTTTATTTCTCTTTGAATGTTTGTTAGAAATCAACAGTGAGGCCAACAGGGCCTGGAGTTTTCACTGTAGAAAGATTTTAATATATAAATTCAGTTTCCTTAAATTTATTCAATAAATATAGAGATATTCAGATTTGCTCTTTCTCATTGCATCAGTTTTAGTAATTTACCTCTTTAAAGGAATGCATTCATTTCATCTGAGTTGCTGATTTTATTGGCATAAAATTGTTTAACATATTTCCTTATTATCATTTTAAAGCTGGTGGGATCTATGCTGATGTTTCCTTTATCATTCCTGGTATTGGTAATTTGTGTTTTCTCTCTTTTTTTTTCTTGGTAAGTTTAAATAGGAGTTTATCAATTTTGCTAAACTTTACATAGAACCAGCTTTTGGTTTTATTGATTATTTCTATTGTTTGTTTTCTACTTTATTGAGTTATATTCTTATCTTTATTATTTCTTCCTTCTATTTATTTTGGGTTTAATTTGCTCTTCTTTTTCTAGCTTCTGAAGGTGGAGGGGCTAAGGTGATTAATTTGAGACCTTTCTTTTCTAATATGAGCTTTTATTTTTATTTTTATTTTTTGAGACAGAGTCTTGCTCTGTCACCCTGGGTAGAATGCAGTGGCATCATCGTAGTTCATTGCAACCTCGTTTGAGGAGGATGATCAAGTGATCCTCCTCCCTCAGCTTCCTGAGTAGCTGGGACTACAGGCATGCACCATGATGCCTGGCTAATTTTTCCATTTTTAGTAAAAACTAATATTTTTTATTTTTAGTAGAGATGGGGTCTCACTCTTGCTCAGGCTGGTTTCCAACTCCTGAGCTCAAGCAATCCTCCTGTCTCGGCCTCCCACAGCGCTAGAATTATAGGCATGAGCCACCATACCTGGCCCTAATATGAACATTTAAAGCTTTAAATTTCCTTCTTGGCTGCTTCCCACAAATTTAAATGTTATTATCCAATCACTCAGTTAAAATATTTCCCCATTTCCCTTTCGATTTCTTTTTTGATCCATTTATTTAGAAATGTGTTATTTAATTACCAACTATTTGGGACTGTTCCAAGTATCTTTGTGTTATTGGTTTTAATTTAATTGCCATGTGGTTAGAGACTATACTCAATATTATTTCAATCCTTCTAGACCCATTGAGACTTGTTTTATATCCTAGTATATGGTCTATCTTTGTGAATATTTGCTCTCGAAAAGAATGTATATGCTGCTGAAGGTTGGGTGTAGTGTTCTGTAAGTGGCAATTAGGTTAAGTTGGTTGATAGAGCATCTAAGTCTCATTTCTTTACTGATTTTCAGTCTACTTGTTTTATCAATTACTGAATTACTAATTGTGGATTTGTCTGTTTCTCCTTTCATTTCTATCAGTAGTTGCTTTATGTATTTTGAAGCTCTGTTGTTGGAACCTATACACTTAGCCCTATTAGATTTCTGGTGAAATTCACCCTTACCTATTTCCAATGCCTGAAAATTATTGTTTTATATATTTGTCCAGTTTTATCATTATTTAAGGTAGGACAATACCTATCATGGCTGGAACTAGAAATTCAGTTAGAGTTCTTGAAGGAGATCTAGTCACTATTGTGAATTATGGTATCTGTTGAATAATATACTGACATTTATCTTAAGAATTTTAAAGAGCTCTTAGAGTAATTACCAAAATTTATACCTTGTCCCCTTATTCTATACATAGGAGCTTACCCATACTTTTTTGTCCTTATTTTGATTATTGTAATGATCACTGATTACATGTGAACCTTTTGCTAATAGTATATTGAAACTTCAGCAATGAATGTAGTTAATAGGATAGGTATTTTATTGGCTGATAATACTTATCAAAAGTTATTAGTCAGGCAAGCATATTTAAGTTATGTTTCTGATCTGTTTTCATTTTCCACATGACTCTGTCTTGTAAATATTTGTTACAAAGCATTTTTATTTTTTTCAACAGATGGTTGAAGTAATGAGTTGCTTATATCAAAAACGAAAATGTGGCCGGGCGCGGTGGCTCACTCCTGTAATCCTAGCATTCTGGGAGGCCTAGGTGGGTGGATCGTTTGAGCTCAGGAGTTCGAGACCAGCCTGAGCAAGAGCGAGACCCCATCTCTACTAAAAATAGAAAGAAATTGGCTGGATGACTAAAAAATATATAGAAAAAATTAGCCGGGCATGGTGGCGCATGCCTGTAGTCCCAGCTACTCAGGAGGCTGAGGCAGAAGGATTGCTTGAGCCCAGGAGTTTGAGGTTGCTGTGAGCTAGGCTGACACCATGGCACTCTAGCCCGGGAAACAGAGTGAGACGTTAGACTCTGTCTCAAAAAAAAAAAAAAAAAAAGAAAGAAAGAAAGAAAGAAAATGTGAGGTGAGAGGATTGCTTAAGCCCAGGATCGCTTGAGCCCTGGGCAACGTAGTGAGACCTCATATCTTAAAAAAAAAAAAAGAAAATGACCCGTGGTGGCTAGAACATGATGACATTGGGATAGGTCCCAGAGAGTCTTTGAAAGAAGATATGGTCTTGATTTCTGTGTTCATTATTTCGGCTCCATCCTTACAGTCTTTTCATCAACTCTGCGCAAGGAGTTGGATTTCCAGGCTCTGAGTAACAATAGTTTAATGTGTAGTTTCAGTGTCTACCAAGGCCACAATTGTGGTAGATTGCTGCAGAGTCAACATTTTCCTCAAATGCAAGGTTAAGAAAGTCATACCTTTTAAAACACATTGTTATATGTACATAGGAACAAACCATACCAGTACATAGGAATGCCAAGAAGAAAAAAAGTTGACTAACTCCGGAAATTAAAGGGCTCTAAATGGAAATCGGGCCAGGTTACCAAAACAGCTAGCAGAATTGCATAGGGACGTGATCAAGAAATCTTTGGTGATGGGGGAGCTGTAAATTATAAGGTGATTTACAAGATGATAAGGGAAGCAAGAAAGCATTCTTTGATTTTAATAAAAGGCAAAAGTACAGAAACAAAATCCTACTATCCTCTTAACTGCCTACTTTCTCCTCCTGCAGGGTAGGGAAGGTTGGTAACTAATGAGTGTGTAAGGGCAAAGGATTATAATGATTTTTGTTCTTTTCTAAAAAAGTAATCCTGAGGTTGGATTACCAGAAGAATGCCCTTATAAATGGGTGGGATGAAAGCCAAACTAAAGAAGATAAGACTAGTTAGAGTTCTTCAAGATGTGTTCTATTCCAACTGTCCAATATAGTGTCATTCATTCTAGAATTGGTAAGAAATAATTGATTAGTTTTGAATTCTTATTTGGGAAACCTCTCAGAAGGCAGATAAACAAAGCACCCTTCTTAAAAATGTCTTGGGCAAAAGAAGAATAGATTTGTTCGTTTTAATTTTGAAACCTGGAGACCTAGAAAGAATCTTCAGATAGTTGATTTATAGTCATCTGGAGGAACAGTAGATAATAGTCACTATGAATTTGTTATTTTATCTGGTTAGTTTCTCTTAATAATAGTTTAATGAATCCTATAAACAACAATAAAGCAAGAGATACGTTTTTGTAGTTCAAGTAATAACAGCATTTGGGCTCAGTTCTTAGACCTCTTCTCTTTTCTGTCTTCATTCCCTTGGTGATCTCACCCAGACTCAAGTCTTTAAGCATCATTTATATGTGGATGACTCTTAAATTTCTTTCTCCAGTCTGGACTTGACCCCCAAATTCCAGACTCAGATTTCCAATTTCCCATTCAGCAGCTTCATTAAAACATATAATAGGTATCTCAAACTTCACATGCCCCAAATTAAGGTCCTGATCTCTTCCCCCTTCCCACCTGCTGCCCTCAGTGTTTTCCACATCTTAGTTAAGGGCAACTCCATTCTTCTAGTTGCTCAGGAGAACATTCTTGGAGTAATCCTCAACTCCTCTCTTTCTCTCATACTCTGCGTCCTTTCAGTTCTGTCTCCAAAGTATTGCCGGGATCTGACCACTTTTTATCCCTCCACTGCTATTCACCACATCTCTTGCCTGGATTTTGTAGACGTCTCCTAACTGATCTCCCCGCTTTCACCCTTGTTCAACCTTCAGTTTCTTACCATTGTACTGCCTGGGTGTTCTTTTTTTTCTTTTTTTCTTTTTTTTTGTCCCCAGAAAGACTCTTCCAATGCCTGGGTGTTCTTAATAAAACTTAAATCAAATGATGTCACTGCTCTTCCCCCAACCCCAATGGCTTTCCACTTCCCTCAGAGTGAAAGCCACAGACGCCACAGTAACCTGCGTGGCGGTCCACAGTGGGCCTCTGCTCCCCTTTCCACCCCACGCGCTGCTTCTCACCCTGTAGCTCGTGGGTTCCAGGCCCAGTGGCCCCTTTGCAGTTCCTAGACCTGCAGTAGCTGTTGCAGTCGGCTTTTGCCTCAGAACCTTTGCCGTTTCCTCTACCTGTAAGTCTCTTCCTTGTGTCTGCATGATTTCTTTCTTGACCTCTTTCCAGTTCAAGACAACGTCTTTACTAGTCTTTGCTTGTATATAAAGCATCCCCTCCCACCTTATTTAAAATTATAAATCTCTCCATTTCTATTCTCCTTTTCTGTTTTATTTTTTCGTATAGCATTTTCCTATCTGACAAGGTATATATGTTACTTATTTATCTTGTTTATTAGCGTTCTCCTTTACTAAAATATGACTCTCTGAAGGCAGGGACTTAGTGTTTTGTTCACTGCTGTATTTTCCATGCTTAGAACAGTGCCTAGCACACACTGACACTCAGTAACGTTTGCTTTGTGAATGAGTGAATGAATTTATTAAGCACCCAACATTGTAGGCCACTTGAGGAAAAAACAAAAGAAGAATGAAATATGGAGTAATTTTACTGGTGGGGTAGAATATGGTCTCTGTAGCTTGCTAGTGTTAAGTTCACCGTCGGGATAACTACCTTTATGTAGATTGCTGGTGTCCGACATGATCTGCATGCCCCTCTTGACCAAAAGCGAGTAAAGATGATCCTTAAATTCTCTCTGAAGTCAGATAGTTCTAGTGTCCTCCAGAGGGAGCCCAAGGTCCATCATTCTCAGGAGCTGGAGCCAGGCTCTGCCCTGATCTAACAGAGGACAAGCCATTTATTTGGTCCCCTGTTGGACTGAACTAGTTAGTGTAAGAAGATGAGGTGCTAATATGGCTTTTTTTTGCTGTAAATCCCCTAGATGAGAGATGCAATAAAAACGCAAGCTAAGAATTTGGTTTCCTCAGACGAATGACTCCATAGTCTTAAGGACATTTCAAACTAAGCCCTGGAATATTTATACACATTTCAGTCAGCATTTATTAGGTATCTCCTTTGAGTAATTTCTTTCCATGCTTAGAACAGTGCCTAGCATATATTGGCATTCAACAGTATTATTATGATGTTAAAAGCATCTGATGCCTCATGAAAAACTTTAAAAACAAGATGTGTTATGTATTAATAATAATTCTGCCATCAATAGTTCTTTGGATTGTTGTTGAATTTGGAAAATTGATTACTTTAATTTTTCACTATCCTCCCCCAAAACAGAACATTTGGTGGTATAAGAATATTTATTTAAACTATGTACCTCTAAACTCCTGGGAATCTTCTTTTTAACGTACATTTATTGAATGAACATTCCATTCTTATTAAAAGTCATATAATCTAACACTCAGAGTCCAGATTAGTGTCAGATGGCCTGAGTTAGAAGGCAGGTGTCACAATGGTTAGTGCCTTTATCGCTACTTTTTCAATGGGGAGAGTGTGTGTGGTACTTTGTTTTCTTAATTTTCCCAGCTGGATAATGGAGACAAGAATATGTTAGAGATATTTAAGGACGCAATGTTTAACAGACACACAGGGCATAGTGGGTTTGTGCTGATGAAATTTAGTTGTTCACAGGGCCTGTGGAGTGTCCTTCAAGGATGCAGAATTATGATCTTTATTTTAGTTCTGTTGTCCAAGTTGTCTGAGTTTATCCTGATTCATTCCCTTTGGGAATGATTAGGTACAGAAGTGCCCACCCCTCTTGTTGCAGACTGCCTGTGAAATTCTGAGGGTATCTATGCATCGGTCTCCATTTCTTTAGACGTGAAGTTGGCATGAGTGATAAATATATCAATTATCTGCTCTGCATGCATAAAATGTTTCATTAAATGCAAGAATAAACATGGCATTTAAAATTTTAATAGAGAACTGTATAATATATTCCCTCCCTATTGCGGTTGGGAAGAAAATAAATCTCTGGAGACCCAGTAGCACTTTTTAGTGTTGTGCCATGTCAAAGGTGGGATACTATACTGTGGTTCTTTTCTGTCCTGGGAAAAATCAAGTTTAGCCTAGCAGCTCCTAACTTATACCTTTTGAGGCTACATGTGATATGCATTAATGGAGTGTTTAAGGTGAAGTTACAAACATGGCCGTGGTGGGGTGTTGAGAGAATGAGTTACTGGTTAATTTAGGCAGATCCAGGTTTTGTGGAGGCTGAAGCTTTTAAACGAGGGTTGTTTTTGAGAAAAAGAATACAAAATTTCAACCACAAAATTGCTAGGGCTGCTTCCGTGGCCTTGAATGGAGCCTGTGCAAGGGAGGGGCTCATCTTAGCTTCTCAGCAAATACGCCTGTGCTGACAGGATTGCTGCTACTTGGGTCTCCATGGCCACTAAAAATCATGCAAGCAAGTGGCAGTGGCAGCTGCATTGGCAGTCAACCAGGCAAGTTTTGAAATCTGTTGGGTGGACATCCATGTGATGGTTGGTAGTCCTGGCTCCAGTCCCTAGACCACGTGGAATTATCATAAGTGGAAGGAGTTACAGTTGGGTGGGTGGGTTGCTGCTTTGTGGTACCCATTACCTTTCATTTGGAAGAAGGAATATAGAATATGGACACAGGGAAAGGGAGCACCCTGCTGCATTTAACACCTTGAAGAATGAAATTAAAATCTGATCCATTTAATAATTGATTCTGGCTTCTGTTTTCATCACAGTAGTAAAACCTTCCTTTTGATGGACACCAATCATCTCCTAATTGTTAAATTCAATGGCTTTCTTCAAGTCCTTATTTTTCCTGATCTTTGTGTCACATTTGACACTATGAGTCATCTTTTCCTTCTTGAAATACTCTCATCTTTTTTGTTATATGTAACACAGTCAAAAACCTAATATTCATCAAAAAAAGCTAATGGTGTCTGTTTGGTGGTCCAGCGCTGGTATTACCCACTACAGCTTCATGAAACCTGGTCAGTCGATCACAGCAGATGGCTACTGCAACCAATTGGATGAAATGATGAGGATGCTTGTGATTAAGCAGCCGAGATTGGTCAATAGAGACAGGCCAATCCTTGCAAGACAACACTCAACCATGTGTCGCACAAACAACGCTGCTGAAACTACAGAGGCTGGACTTGGAAACTCTCTGTCATCCACTGTATTCACCAGACCTTGTACCAACTGACCACCAATTCCTCCAGGCTTTGGAGCACTTCTTGCAAGGAAACGTATTCAATTCTCAACAAGCTGTGGAAAACGTCTCCGGCAATTTCACTCCAGGCTTCTCTGCTGCTGGCATAAACAAGCAACCGTTAAGATAGCAAAACTCGGCCGGGCGCGGTGGCTCACGCCTGTAATCCTAGCACTCTGGGAGGCCGAGGCGGGCGGATCGTTCTGAGCTCAGGAGTTCGAGACCAGCCTGAGCAAGAACGAGACCCCCGTCTCTACCAAAAATAGAAAGAAATTAATTGGACAGCTAAAAATATATATAGAAAAAAATTAGCCGGGCATGGTGGCGCATGCCTGTAGTCCCAGCTCCTCGGGAGGCTGAGACAGTAGGATCGCTTGAGCCCAGGAGTTTGAGGTTGCTGTGAGCTAGGCTGACGCCACGGCACTCGCCCCAGGCAAAAGAGTGAGACTCTGTCTCAAAAAAAAAAAAAAAAAAAAAAGATAGCAAAACTGTGTTGATAGTTTAGGGGCACACTTCGATTAATTGTGCTACTTCTTGTTTGAGATATAATAAACTAAACTTTTGATTCGAAATTGGATGTTTCATATTTAATGACCTAATACTTATTAATTACAAAGGGAAAAGAGTAATTTTATAGAGGAGAAACCTGTTAGAAAACATCTTAATAAATTTATCAAAGTGAACATCCTCAGCAATGGGACAGATTGAAATTATTTACCACCTGACAGGATGCAGTGAGAAGAACAGCATTATTTCCCTAATATTCCTGCAAAAACAAAACAAACAAAAACGCTCCAACAAAACAAAAAAATGCTTGTATCTAAACATGAAGAAATAACTAAAATTGAAGGCACTATGCAAAATAACTGGCCTGTAATATTCAAAGGAGTCGAGGCCATGAAAGTCGGGGAAAGACTGAAGAACTAGTTCATATTAAAAGAGAAAGAGAGACGTGAAAGCTAAATAACACAAGTGATGCTGGACTAGAGCGCTTTGCTGTGAAAGACATTAATGGCACAATGGGGGAACTGAGTGGGGATCTGTGGCTTAGACGGTAGAAATACGTTATGTAAATTCCCTGAATTTGATTATCATATTGTGTTTAAGTAAGAAAATACCATTGTTTGTAGGAATTACATACTAAAGTCTAAGTTATTCGGGGCATCATTCAACAATACACTCTCAAATGTTTCAGGAAAAAAATATTCTTTGTACTGTTCCTGGAGTTTTCCAGTAAATTTGAAATTGTTTCAAACTAAAAGGAAAGTAATGGTCACATCACCATTATCTGATAGCCCCAAACTAAAAGCCATACAAATGTTCATCAACAGTAGAATGGATAAATGAGTTCTGGTATAGTCATATAATGAAATATAGCGATAAAAATGAACACACCACAGCCACATGGAAGAACTTAGATATATCTCACAAATTTAATATTAAACAAATGAAGCCAGCCACAAAAGGATACATACTTTGTTATTCCATTTTCACAAAGTTCAAAAACAGGCAGAACTAATTTGTGGTAATAAAGATCATGATAGTGAAACAGGAGGTAATGATTGCGAAAGGTTTGGGGGACTTCGGGTGTACCAGTGATGTTTGGCTGCTTGACCTGCATGGAAGTTATACGTGTTCTCTTTGCTTTGTAATAATTCATTAATTCATTAATTCA
>RJWJ010014986.1:0-36975 GCA_004363605.1 Indri indri | reverse complement strand
CCACCTTCCAGCAAGGTAATTCACACAGTTCCTCTACTTAGGAATAAATATTAAATTCAATAGAATCAAGTGAATGGTAGTAAACTTGATTACTCATATAGCATTTGGTATTTCTATAGCACTTAGTAGTCATACAGTACATTTGATCTTCTAAAATGCGTTAGCAATAAGTTATACTTCTCATCAATACTCCTCTGAGATAAACAAGTATTACTAAGAATCAATTTGTCTCATTTAGCTCCCATTTTATATTTCATTTGTCCCAGAAATATCTAACTGCTTTTGGAATGTAAATGCGTATTATTTACCACCACTGCTGATTTCTTTGGGCTGTTGGTTCTGCGAGACTTCCTCTGTATAGTTGCTTCAAGTCATGCCACACAAACTTGACGCTAAGATATATAGTACCTGTCAGTGCCAGTGCCCAATAAATGTTTCCTAATAATCTTGACATAACATTGGTAATCTCCTTGGAATATAAATTGTTATTCCTGATTAGTGGGGCACATTTCAAAAGATTTAGGTGGAAATTTCAGTTATATTTTTGCTGAATGATAGAGTTACTGCTTTTGTTCTTATTTTTAGCATTAGGAAGAGTATTTGAATCTGAGTTTTCTAGCCTTGCTTTTTTCCTGATTCTTCAATGATAACCGTAAAGTGCCTGCCATCTGAAGATGTTCTAGTACTCCAAAATGTTACTCAAAGATGAGATATAAATAGGTTCAGAATGAACAGTACAAACTTAGAAAAATAAAAGAAAGATTTTATATTTTATCCATTGATAAAGCTTTAACCTGAAACACTAATAACATGATCTCTCTGGTGCTTTACTCTTTTCAGAAGGTGCTCAGACTATTTTGTTTCTCACAATAGCCCTTTGGTAGAGCGTTTGTCAATACCCCCTATTTAAACAGGGGGAGCCAAAGTTCAGAAATGTTAAGCCAATCCCTAAAATAGGACTTAGATCCATGATTTCTGAGCAATGGCGAGTCCGCACCCTCCATTTTACACCAGTGTTTTTCACCTGTTGGCTTAGAATCCACTGGAGGAGGGAGATTTGGGGAGGAGCCCAGAGTCAATGGCAGGAAGCGAGCATCGTGGGATGTGAAACAAATAGCACTTTTCACACCTATGTGTCCTATGGTTTTAATTATGTGTGGTGTAAGATACAAATTCATTAAAAACATTACTGAGTCTGTAATAGTTAGCCTTTCTGTATTTTCCCAACAAATACCAGAAGTACAGCCTCTATCATGTGTAGCCTGGCCATTAACATATCCTGACTTTGAAGTCAGCCCAACCAGCGTTGCGTTCCCTGCCCCACCACTTCTGGCAACATGATGTCAAACACATTCCTTAACCTCTCTGTGCCTCTATCGCCTTATCTGTAAAATGTAGATAATACTAGACTATTGCTCATAGGATGTTGTGAGAATTAAATGAAATTATGTGTGAAAAGTACTTAAAATGCTGCCTGGCATATAGCAAATACTCAGAAATTGTTAAATATTATTTTAATTATTAATAATGTCATCATTATAATGTATAGTTCCATGAAATGTCCTGATTTTAAAAAGAAATTTTTATACTTCAGAGATGGAAACCACTTCTGTCTGGGGGTCTCTTTATTTTGGTTAAAATTGATACACACAGGCTGTTTCACATTTCTCTGTGATTTAAACACTCAACTTTTAGTTATGATATAACTCAAGGTTAGGGCATATAGCTTATTCGGTAATGGAGAGAGAAGGCCCATGAGGTCACCTGGGTGTGCTTGGGCCTCACTTCCTTAGAATGTGACTCCTGGGAGTACAGCTGGTGTGTCTCTAGGGCCCGGAGGATCACGAGCCACATCTTTTTCCAGCTCTCATTTTCATTTCCAAAGTATGTTCCAAATCACTATGGGAAACCTTGTAAAGATGATTAAAAATTGGGAAAGAACAAGCCATTCTGTAAGCACCTTGTTAAAATAAACCACTTCTTCTTAAGCTCAAGACAGCAAGAAACAGTTTAATAGCAATGAAATAAACTCGCCACCTGTTTGTGCAGCAGCATCAAAGCATTCTAACAAACATAAGAATGCTTTGATCATTTCCAGCCAGAAGAAAATTGTGAAGCTCTTCATTGATAGTTCATGGGGAGTTTGAGGACACTGATCAAAGAAAACTGTCATTACTGTAAACTAGAAATCAAAATATCTGTATGTAAGCTACTTCAGTACATTGTACTTCAATGGTGAATCGCATGTTTAAAAATTCAAATGGTCATCTTATGATTAAGCTAAATTTTATTGTAGGTTCTTTACCCAAAAATAAAGGACATTAAAATGTTTTTTAACCAACTGTGTTCTTTCATTAATGACTTTCAAATTATATAGTTGAAGTGGATTGAGGGTGCAGTGTGTAGTGTATATTTTGCAGAATTCTTCCCAGTTACTCTAAACCCAATGGAGCAGAATTATATAAATGAATGTTTTGACATTCTTTCATGATCTTTAAGAAAAATTTCCATAAGTTTTCCAATTATAGTATTATATGATTATAGATTTCACTTTAAGTACTGTAATAACACAGCTGAGTGGCTTGAAGAAAAGGACAACAAAACTTTTATAATAGGAAGTCATCGGAAGGCATTTAACAAAATATATATTAAAATGCTTCAAGAATAACTATGCCTAAGGATGTGGAATCATAAATAGGAAAAAAAATCATAAACATATCATGAAAAATGTGTTAATCGATTGCGAGAAAAACAGAAGGAAAGGCAGATCCCCACCTTTGGACCACATCCATCGAAGCCAACTTCCTTTTAAAAATAGAAGAAACTGCTAACACAAAGATCCAAAAAGAAAGCAGTACAAGCGTTAATGCAAAAGATCTTTCAATATCTAAATCAGTGGGTCATTCCGTGATGTAACACTTTATTGAAAAAAACGAATCTGACATTTGAACTGTGGTCAGGTCTTTGGTATTACTTGCACACTAGCTCCTCAAAAACTTTACTGAAGAGGAAGAAGAGAGAGTATTAAATTCCGAAGTGGCACAGGAGGGACATAGTCCATAAGTCTAGGTTCTCCTCGCTCACTTGTTCCAAGAGTTAGGGCAGAAATCACCGAGGGCCCTCCACCTCACTAAATAGCTCTGCAAAACAAGGCTATAGACCTTTCCCCCCCTACTCCGGAAGAATGTTTATAGGAGAAAGACAGTTATAGCTGCAAAACTGTTTTGTGCTCTTCTTCTGAGACTAAATTTTATGCGACATTCTGAGCTTATAAATAAATAAGATACCTGGTGGGCAAATGAGTAGGATACAAAGGAGCTGTTCTACCTCTCTGACATCATCAGTAACAGTTAATGCTTTTCCTGTGCAGTTCACTAGTCTCTTGAGAACTTGCCAATGCAGTCTTTAGAGCAAATAGATGTGTGCTATTTGGAACACAAGGATCTGTTTTATCTTACAGTAAAGTATGCTAGCGTTGAATCTGATACATGTGTTAGGAAGTAACATTTGTATTAGTCAAAGCTGAGAAATTTAATTAAGAATTACGTCTCTTGTTATTTTCCCCATGGAAGTATTTACAGGCTGAGCGATTTGATGACTAATGGACATATTTAAAGGGCGTCTGTCTGGTACTGATCATGGAAACCAAAAAAATAAAATAAAATTTGTTACTGTTGGCAAGTTATTATTGCAGTAGAATCATATGCTGAATGGTCCCCTGAGATTTTTTTAAGGCATATGTATATTTTAATAGGTACCCAGCCAATTTTGACTTGCAAAGGAAGGATACTTCAGATTGGCTGTGGAGGCTCAAACAAATCCACATGCGGAAGATGCCATTCAGTTTGGTGTCTTGCTAATGAAGAGAACCTTAAAAAAAAAATCAACAACTTATTTTATCTAAGCGTGGCAAACCCTGTGTTGCACAAAGGGTGAGGTTTACCTGCCTACATAAAAAAAGGGTGTACCTCAGTGATCACCACACAATGATTTTTAAGGTACCAGCTAGTAATGTTAATGAGAAAAGCTGGCTAGGTATATAAAAAAACAAAATGCAGCAGAGAAATGAGCAAACAAAAACTGCACCTCAGTGCCCAGCAGCAGTTAAAACAACTGCTCTTGGCCTCAGGGTCTGGGAGCAGAGAGGGAGCGGTGGGGACTGTGTCTGCATATTGCCGGCCACATCAAAAAGGGAGACACCACTTGGCTCAGCTAATTGTCGCCATGTGGAAATGTGAGTCCAGTGACGCCAATTTTATGGCTAAGAGTCACTGGAAATCTGGGTTTTATGTGAAATCTTTCATTTTGAAATGTTCCTCAGAACTCAGAAAAACCCTTGCAAGCCAGAAAAAAAAAAAAAAAAGTCTTCTTTTGGACTGGATCTGAACCATAGGCATAAACCTTTGATTAGTTCCCTTCCGTGTTGCTAAATGAGTAATATTTGTAAGCTTATAAAGGTAATGCTTCCTAGTATAGGAATGGACAGAAAGACTAGGTTACATTGTATAGCTGAGTAGTTAAGAGCTTGACCTGTGTGGTTAGGTTGCCTGTGCTTATATCCTGGCTGTGTACCCAGGGCATGTTACCAGTTCTCTCTGTATCCCAGTTTCCACTTTAGTACAATAGGAATGATAATGCTCCAATTTAATAGAGTTGCTGTGAGGATTCAGATGAGCTAATCTATATAAACTGCTTAGCACAGTGCTGGCACATAGTAATTGCTCAATAAACACTGGTTATTATTATTTTATAATAAACTGATATTCAAAGGATTTGCTTATTTTTTGTAGTTGAAGAAAACATCCCCTATAAATGTGGGGGGGTGTCTGTTTTGTGTTGAAGAGTATGGATTAAGAGCAGACATTCTGGAGTTAGAAGTCAGGATTTGACTCTTTGCTCTACCACTGTGTAACCATAGCAAGTTAATTAATTTTTCTAAACCTTAGATCTCTCATCTGTAACATAGGAATAGTAACCTGTATCTCAAAGTCATAAAAATTCAGTGAGATAATATACATAAAGTCAGTGTCTGGCATGTAAGTCAGTAAATGTTACTTGCTATTATGATTGTACTATTATAATATTTTCCCATTCTTTGGAAGTTCCATGCATGCAAACACTTTTTTAATCATTTATGTCTCATTATATGTATTTAAGGGAAATGACATTGCATTTGATTTACAAATTAAGCTTCATCTTAATGAGCCACATTACAACAGTGGTTCCTAACCAGGGTGATTTTTGCCCTTTGGGAGACATTTGGCAATGTCTGGAGACATTTTTGGTTGCCACAACTGAGGGGGGTGCTACTGGCATCTAGTGGGTGGAGACCAAGGGTGCTGCTAAACATCCTGTAAACACAGGACTGCCCCCATAACCAACTATTGGTCAGCCCCAAATGATAGCACTGAGCTTGAGAAGCCCTGCCTTACAGCTATATAACCACCATAATATTTAGTTGTAACGTTCTTGCTAAGCAAAGAAAGGGGACTATTTCTTTTTTCAAAACCTAGCTTTCACATAGGGGCTAAAATGTAAATTGAAATCTGTAGAACCACATGCGATAAAATATTTAAAATTGTATGTATCCCTCTTCTAGTTACAAAAGTAATTCAAGCTGGTGAAAATTAAAAAAACTACAGAAACATATAAATAGAAAGTGAAAGTCCCTTTTATCCTACCCATCCCTACAGAAAATTATTGAAAATGCAGTAGTTTGAATTCTATTACTTAAGATTTTTAAATACAGTCATGTGCCCCATAACAAAGTTTCATTCAGTGTCGGACCACATATATGAAGGTGGTCCCGTAAGATTATAATGGAGCTGAAAATTTTTATCACCTAGTGACATTGTAGCCATAGTAACATCCTAGCCCAATGTATTACTCACATGTTTGTGGTGATGCCAGTGTAAACCTACTGATCTGCCAGTCATATAAAGCTACAGCACTTACAATTATGTACAGTACCTAGTACTTGATAACAAATGACTATGTTACCAGTTTATGTATTTACTATACCTTTTATCGTTTTTAAAGAGCGTACTCCTTGTACCGTAATAAAACAGCCTCGGGCAGGTAATTCCGGACGTATTTCAGAAGAAGGCACTGCTATCATAGGAAATGACAGCTCCATGTGTGTTATTGCCCCTGAAGACCTTCCAGTGGGACAGGATTGGAGGTGGAAGACAGTGATATTGATGATCCTGACCCTGTGTAAGCCTGGTCTAATGTGTGTGTCTTTGTCTTAGTTTTTAACAAAAAAGTTTAAAAAGTAAAAAAATAAAAAATGTAAATATGAAGAAAACTTATAGAATAAAAATATGGAGAAAGAAAATGTTTTTGTACAGCTGTGCAATGCATTTGTTTTTTAAGCTAAGTGCTATTACAAAAGAATCAAAAGTTAAAAAAATTTAAAAGTTCTTAAAGTGAAAAGTATCAATAAAGTTAATTTATTATTGAAGAAAGAAAAATGTTTAAATAAATTTAGTGTACCCTAAGTGTACAGTGTTTATAAAGACTATAGTAGTGTGCAGTAATGTCCTAGACCTTCACATCCACTCACCACTCACTCACCGACTCACTCAGAGCAACTTTCAGTCCTGCAGTCTCCATTCATGGTATGTGTTCTATATAGGTGTACCGTTTTTTATTTTATATACTGTATTTTTGCTGTACTTTTTCTGTGTTTACATCACAAGTACTTACCATTGTGTTACATTTGCCTACAGTATTCAGGACAGTAACATGCTATACAGGTGTAGCCTAGGAGCAAAGTGCAGTAGGCTATACCATCTAGGTTTGTGTAAGTACACTCTATGATGTTTGCACAAGGACACGATCACCTAACGATGCATTTCTCAAGGTGTATCTCCATCGTTATGCAACACAAGTCTGTACATGGGCATCCTGTTCTATAATTTACTTTTTAAATATTAATGTCTTTCTTTTCTCTTCCTGAAAAATTCAGTTCTAAAGCCATTGTGTGGGGCACAGCAGGGAAGACATTCAGGAAGGGTGGCCTGGTGTGTGGTAATGGAGCCCAGGTCGGGTAAGGAGGCATCAGTGTGTGATGGGGTTGGTGACCAGGCATGGGGTGTTAGATCCCAAGCAGGGTGAGGAGGGCATCTGTGTGTGGGCAGCCCAGTGTAGGGTGTTCACAAAGGCCAAGTGGGATGGATGAAGAGCACAAAGAGAAAGTCTGGTGAGGGGTTTCGAGTCCAGATGGGAGAGAAGGAAAAAAAGCAAGGATGTGCCCAAAGGATGATGACATAAAAGCTAGCCTGAAGCTAGCTAATCGATGTGACATCAAAGGAAGTAATATAAATAAGTAAAGCTAGTAACAGATTAAAACCCATTGAATAAAATAGGAAACCATGAGTTCACTGAGATATAATAAATAGATGAATAAATTGAAAGTTTGATGAGAAATGGAATCATTATAAAGGTAAAAGTAACCTCTCCACCAAAATATATTAATTACAGAGGGAAAAATAATAACCGTATAGTGGAAAACCGGAAAGACACCGCCTTAATACAATGGTCAAAGTTAATATCATCGGTAATGAGACAAGTCAAAATTGTCAAAATCCTAATAAAATTTTGTGGTAGCCAGCTTCTAAGAAGGTGATCCTCCGCTCCTGGCATTCATGCCCTTGTGCTGACCTGTGTCGCCAACAGAGTGTTAGAGAAATGATGGTATGTGAAAGACATTGCTCACTCTGGGGGAAGCCAGTTGCCATGATGTGAGGACACTCAAGCAGCCCTGGAGAGAGGGCCACATGGTGAGGACATGTTGTTCCTGCCAACAGCCAACACTAACTTGCCAGCCATGTTAGCGCGCCACCTTGCAAGCAAATCTTTTAGCTGTAGTCAAGCCTTCAGATGACTGCAATCCTGGCCAACAACTTGACTCTCAACCTCAGGAGAGCACCATCCAGCTAAGC
Source organism: Indri indri (assembly GCA_004363605.1). Classification (NCBI taxonomy): domain Eukaryota; kingdom Metazoa; phylum Chordata; class Mammalia; order Primates; family Indriidae; genus Indri; species Indri indri. Next base: position 29,029 of record RJWJ010014986.1, on the reverse strand, counting down.
TTTTCCTGATGGACTATGCAAGATGATGCTTTATTGTTTTCAACTACCAAGTTTTGGGGTAATTTGATATGCAGCAATGAACAACAATATAGATGCAGTGAGAAGAACATGGCATCGCTTCCATGATATTCCTGCCAAAGACACATAACCTGAATCTGGTCCTAATGAAACGTAAAACAAACAGTAATTGTGAAGCATTCTGCAAAATAACTGGCCTGTAGAGTCAAGACATACAAGTTAAGGACAGACTGAGAAACTGTCCAGGAGTGAAGGAGATTAGAGACGTAAAAACTTTCTTTGTAATGCTTGATTCTGAACTGACTTTTTTGTCAATGTCAAAGGACATTGTTGGGACAATTGGCAAAGTTTGAAGCCTGAGGATTAGATGATAGTAATGTGTCAATGTGAACATTTTATTTTGATGATTTTATTGAGGTTGTGTAGTAGAATGTACTTGTTTTTAAGGAATCCCACTGAAGTATTCATGGGTGAGGAAGCATCAGGTTAGTAACTTACTCGCAAGTAATTATTGGAAAAAAGTTATTTGTACTGTACTTGCAATGTTTCTGTAAGTTTAAGATTATTTAAATTTTTTTTTTTAGTTATGAAAAATAAAAACATAATAGGTCATAGAATATGCCCTTGGCCATATTGTCCTTTTTTAAAGTGATGCATAGTATTCCGGTTTTTTTCAGTATAAAAAAATTTATTTTTTTTACCATTCTCCTTTTGATGGGCATTTAAATTGCTTCCAGTTCTTTGCTATTAGAAACATCCAGTTTGTTGTTATTATGAACAATACTAGTAAATATCATTATAAACATATTTGTGCCTTGCTCGTTTTTTGCCCAAGAAAAAATCCCCAGAAGTCAAATTGCTATGTGAATGGCTATGCATCCTTTAATCAGTTTAATCATTAATCATTCAGGGAAGCTGCATAAATTCTCCTTAAAAGAAAATGAGATTTACAATTTGGTAGTTATTTTTATTTGTTTTTATCCAGGAGAAAGTAATTTCTGTAAGAATGGGAACTTTATCTGTCTTGATTTTCAACATCCCCAGCATTCAGATAGTCCCACGCACTCAGTATGTATTTGTTGCAGCAATAATAATAATGAACATTTATTATATGCCTTGCATTGTTCTAAGGATATTAATTGAGTTTTTCCTGGCAACAGCCCTATGAGGTAGGTAGTATGATTATTTCCATTTTGCAAATGAAGAAGCTGAGGCACAGAGAGGCTAGGTACTTGCCCAGTTTCATACAGCTAGTGAATGGTGGAGCCAGGAGTCAGGCAGTTGTCCTTCAGTTTACAAATAACCACTATGCTATATACTGAGTCTCTTGCTGAATAAATGAATCAATGAATGAATGGCCAAAATGGCTAATATATTTATTTGATTTTTTGGCCAATTACAAATTTCGGCTATCTTTTTGTTTTGTAAATGAAAATTAGAGGGAATGAACTGCCTATTTTGTAAGACCCAAATTAATTTTATGGCCTTCTGGACTAGGCTGTACTTACTACCCAATAATACTCCTACTAGAATTAATATCCATACAGGTATAAGCTATAAATCATTCTTATCTGGAGAATTTATGGATATGTAAACAGAACATTTGCTCCGTATTGCAAATGAAATAGTTCAGTCTGGGCCTGCAGCTTGAGTCTAGTGGAAAGAACTTTTATTAGTTGTTTTTCGAATACATATGCCGTTCTCCACCTGGGCTCCTTTGCCCTGCCATTCCCCGTACCTGGAATGCTCATCGTCCACCTCCCATGCTGGAAACTCTAACCATCTTCCAACATCTCGCTTGATAGCCACCTCTTCCACTTACCCTCTCTTTTTTCTTACTCTCCTCTTGAAGCTTCTCTCCTTCCTCAAAATTCCCTGAGTCCCTTTCATAGGACTCTTATAGGAAGACTACATTCTAAACGTAGCCTTATGTTACTCGTGTAAGGTTCTATCTCTCCCAATAGACTATATTCTCTTTTAGTTTTATTCATTTTATAGACTTTCAGTATGCATTATAGTATTTTGTACAGATTATGAAATTAAGTTTTTTGTTTTTTTTTTTTTTGGATGAGTGAAAGAATTCTCTCAGGGAAATATATCTTGAATTTTTAAAATATTAAATAAGAAAACTAATGAGATTAGCTTTGAATATTATATATTCCACATTATCAGGAATTCTAAAATAACAAATGAAATACTTAGACTTTTTTTTAATATGATAATGTGTATTTTGTCTTTAGCTTATAAGGTATCCAGAAACAAGATGTATAATTAGCTTTCGTTTCTATGAGCCCTTTTGTTCTATTCATGGCTACAAATATCAACTTTGCTTCTACCTACAACTTTAATTCTCTTTTCTTTAAGTGAGTGGTTTAGGGATATCAAAGGTAATAAAATCAAAGAGATAAGTGGAATTTTTTTTTCAAAGACTAGTAGTACTTAAGGGTGTGTTTGTGTTAGAGAATTTTAATACTAAATTTGTTTTCAAGTGTTTATATAATACCAAATCTCTTTGCCAACTGGAAGAATGACTGTCCTTGAATCCTGTTCTGAATGAAATATTAAAATATAATCCCTCTTCACATATATACATTTTTTTAAAAAAAAAGAAAACTTCAGGAATGTTAAGTATTGTCATTTGACAGGACTGTACTTTGTTGCTTAGCAAAGGCAATAGCATAGCCTTTAGGCCAATTGTTTCTCTTTCCCCATAAGGAGTTCTTTCCTTTACTCACAGGATAAGGACGCTACTAAAGGTTTTTGTTGCAGAAAACCTCCAACAGCAAGCCAAAGAGAAAGTTCAAACAAATATTATCAGTCTTTTAAAAATGCCATTGCTTATGTAAATTAACTGTGGTCCTTGGGTGCTGGTGAGCCTCAAGCATCCTTGAATTTGTTGGACGTTAAGTCATGTTTTATTTATATTTGGTGTATGGTATGTGTCTTCTATCTAGAAAGCTCTGGCCATGAAGAATCTCATTTAATCTAAGGTTAGTTAGTGCTTTTCTGTTTGTATGTTTGTTTAGTTCTGGATTTTTTTCTTTAATATTACCTTCACTATTTTGTGTTTTCCAGAGGATAATTTAGAGGTGAATGTATTATTGTGGAGTACTTCTATATGATCTTACCAATTTTTGTTTCTTACTGTTATGCATCTAGCCATTGAATTTATTCAAGATTCTCCAAACCGTGTTTATAATTACTGATTAAAATAAAACTTCGAGAAATCTTTTTCTTTGGAGGTACAGTATTTTTATATTGTGAATGGCACAATTTTAATTAATGCCTTCTGACTAAAATGTGCAGACTTGTACATAGTCTGAAATATGTTCACAACAGTAAAGTCAAAACATGCTTATTTTAAAATTTAGCCTAGTTGGTTCCTCTTCATATACTGTTGAGATGTTAGAAGAGTTCTGTCTGGCCTCTCATTTATATCAATGTGAAGATCTTGATCATAGTCTTTGTAGATAAAATTCATTTGGGGGCCAGCTGAGATTCTCCCTACTGTTTCTAATTGTCTTGTAAATCTTCACACTTTATTTAGGAAAGAATATCTTTTGGGAGGTATGCCTTATAAGTAATAAATTATTATTTTGTATAGTAGATGCAGGATTTTTAAATGGGCATTTTACATTTTATGTATACATATATATGTGTGTGTATATATATATCATATTAGCTGTAGAGTTTTGGTTTGTTTTAAAGTGATTCCGAGAGAACTTCAGCAATTGCTTCTGTGATGATCCTTGGGAGTTCTTGGCAGGGGGTATCTTTCCCCTTAGATCTGTAGCTCTGTGATGCATATATATAAACATGCCTTTGTTCTCAAAGTCTTTTTCTATCTGATTACTGTAGTATCCAAGTGCTTTGTCTTAGCCTGTCATAGTTTTTTTTTTTTCCTTGTGCCTTACTTAGCCTGTCATTTGTGTGAATAACTTTGTTTACATTTAGCAAAGGTATTAAGTAAATTTTTGGTGAGAGAAGGGAGTGATGAAGTAAGGAGAAGAAATCAGGAGAGTGCGGTGCATGTGAGGGACAAAGCGGGGAAGAAGTAGCAAAAGAAAACGGGAATGGATGTGAGGGAGGAAGAGCAAGCCAGAGGCAGAACAGGGGTTATGCTGTGGGGGTTTGTGAAATCCAGGGGGCCTGGTCGTGGAGGAGGGAGAGCAACAGACCAGCCTTTCCTCAGGCTTGGGCGCAAGCTTGTGAAACTACTAATGCATTGAAGAACCTCAACTGGGATTTGCTGAGGACAAATGCTGTAATGCGTTAGTCATCCATTATCTGCTTCTATTTTTGCAGGTTCTGAATGATGACTGACGCGGGTTGGTGCGATATCCCTCACAGTCGCTGTCATTCCGGGGCGATAAGGAGCCCGCACGTCTAGCCCCAGCAGCAGCGCCAACGAGCAGCTCTGGAGGGAGGGAAGCTTCCGCCTGCGGACCGGACAAAAGTACCGCCTTCCCACGGGTTTCTGCCTGCGGCTCGTGACCGCGACACCTCGCCTGCTCCGGCTCGCTGCTCTCGCAGGCGGATGGTGTGCGGCCGCCGCAGGACGCCCGCCGCGCCCGGGCCATGAAGTAGCGGCCGCTGCCCGACCGCCGGCCCCAGCCCCGCGCAGCGCTGCCCGGTCCTCTCCCGGCGGGGCCGGAGCGGCGTGGACATGGCTGGCCGCGCTCGCAGCCTGCTACTTCTCCTCCTCGTGTTTCAAAGCAGCTGCTGGGGTTTCAGAAGCCCACTTTCTGTCTTTAAGAGGTGGGTGTTTGTTGTTTGGGTGGTTTCTGTGCATGCTGTTTAGAAATGGAATCTCTTAAGAACCAGAGCGTTGGCAAGGCACACAGGATTGCTTCTCTTTGCTGACAGGACTCGGAATGTTAGCACAGTAACTTCTTGTAAAGTCCCCCTTGCAGAAAAAGCCCACTGTATTGCAGCTAAGCTGCCGGGGCTTTCAAAACTCCAATTAGAAGTTGTGATTTCCAATACTAATCACTCCCTCTTGGCGAGATATTTTAGAAACTGCGAAATAGTCGCTTAGACTTGAATGCCTTCTTGTTTATAACAGTTCAAAGAATAAAATATCAAAATATGTCAGTGATGAGGAGAAGCAGATCATGGACGGTAATAGCTCACAAGGAACACCAAGTTGTGTGCACACGCCTCATAATTACCATATTAAATATTTATGCACTTGTACATTTGTAATTCACATCTCAGTTTTTTATTTCCTCCTCATACAACTCTGCCTTCAAGCAAGATTATGGTTGGTTTTTTTGTTTCTGACTAGTTATACTGGCCACTCAATATATAGTTAAACAGAAATTTTTACTGGGCTGTGGTTAATATCTCTGCCATTAGAAAATTCGCATGCCTGTGATAATTTCTAATGTATTAATACTGTATCTTCATTAAGTAGGAACAAATATATATTTTGATAAGTTTTTATTGATAAGTTTTTATTGAATCTAGTTTTAAATGTAGCCTGCTTGGTTGTGTTGATTATATTTTGTTTACAAATTGGGTATATATTGTTCTTGGACTATAAAATGTCATTCCATGTATGTTTAAAAACATTATATAGTCATCACATCTTTAGAGTTTTCATTGGGTGTCAATCAGTAATCTTTAACTTAAGGTCATAAAATTCCTTTTTTCCCCCTTCTCATGTTGAGTTTGGATTCCATTATGTTCGAGAATATTAACATTGTCTTCCTTTTTAAGGTTTAAAGAAACTACCAGATCATTTTCCAATGACTGTCTTGGTACCACCAGACCAGTTATTCCTATTGATTCATCAGATTTTGCATTGGATATTCGCATGCCTGGGGTTACACCTAAGCAGGTGAGAGGAATTCTATATTTTATTATTCACTTGTTCTATATATAATCCATAATTAAAACAAAACCCTGCATTTATAGTTGTGGTAACTTCTTTACAAGTTGTCATTTGCTTTCAAGACTCTTTAGACAGGGCTAGAATAATTGACTGTTTTAAAGAGGAGTAAATCTTTCAGTTAAATTTCGTTTAAAAAATTTTACCTATATTTAGTTGTGGTTTGAAATGGACCTTGAAAATGTACATTTTGAGATTCTCTATGGAGTCATAGCCTCTGTAATATAACATATAAGTATGCATTAAAATATGAAAAATTATTCTAATAAAGGGAAATGATATTGAGCGGCTTGCATCTAAGAGATTACTTTGTTTAAATACTTCTATCGCAGCCACAAGTTGAGAAATAAAAATGTGTATTTACTGCCAAGAATTTGAAAAACAAAAATTCCGCATTTTCAAAAGTTAAGAAAACCGTTCATACAGGTGGCTGATTGTGAGTTTTCTTTGCCTGACTAACTTGTTATGAGAGATATATTTTGAAGAAATAATGGCAGAGCCCATAAAAATATGACTTACAGAGCATTTGAGGAGAACTGGGTTGTTGCTAGGGCTTTCCTATTTTAGTTACACACAAAAAGCTCAAACCTACTGCTGTCATGTGTGCAAGGTGTTTCATTAAGCATAAAAAGGCCAGAATTAATTATGCTTTGCAGCCAGGCAGTGCAGGGATTTATGTGTGTCATTAAAAGATAGTCCTCTCCTTTTGAAGGGCTGCAGAGACAGGGAAAGACCTGGATGTTGTAGAGCTGCAGTGGCTGATGACTCACAGCAGATAACATTCTAGTTTTCTTTCTTTTCTTTAGTGCTGGGAAAATAAAAGTATTCTATTCTACTTATTGGGAATACTTACTCTTGAAATTGACATCCAGAAACTCTAGAAAATACACATGGGCCTTTTTTTCAGGGACTAAGGATTGACATTCATTTATCTGAAGACCTGCATATGATCTAATGATCTTTAAATAACCACTTCACCACTGCAAAAATGACTGTCACCCCCTCCCCATCCCCAAATGACCATGCAGATAGCTTCTTTGTGCATTCCATTGTCACTGTCCTGCCCTTTAATTTCATAAGCTCTTTATTTAGTAGTTAGCCAAAAGAAGTGTAATGAGATTGAGACTAGGAAAGAACAACAGTTGCTCACTTGTGAAATGTTCCTGCTCTTGTCTCTTACTTTTAAAAGTGATCTTTTCCCCTGTATTTGCTTAAGCTGAGTTTATATTCTTTTAAAATATCCACGAATTGGTTTTTAAGCACCCTTTTTCCCACAAGAATATCATTATTTTATCAAATAGTCATTGTTGTAGTTTGTTACTATTGTTGTTTTTTCCTTCTCATTATTTAAGAGTGATGACATTTAAATTATTTAACAATAATAATAATAATGGGTAACTGTATTGGGGTCAATAATCTCAGAAAGAGTTCCTAGAGGAATTGATTATAAAAGGATGTGGAGGAGCTCCATTTTCATAAAATAGAATGTTTATTAATTTTTATAGTCATATAACTATGAAAATAACTCTATGGAAAAAGAACATGCACTATTTAAATTACCCCTTTTTATTTTGCACTATCTGTATTCACCTTTGCCTCATGCAGTGGACGTTTCCTAGGTGGCTTTCCAGCAGGAAGCTCGTTGCCTCCTTGCTCCTACCCAGGCTGCAGAGGTGGAGCACATGGATACAACTAGTGAATGATTGCATCCTGCCTCCCTTTCCACAATGATTGGTTCAGGAGAAAGTGTGTGACCCAGACCAGTCAAATCTTAGGACTTCTGCTGGAATGCATTGTTCTGTTGCATGTAAGCAATAGGCTTGTAGAGCTAAGGTCTGCTGTGTTCATGAGGGAGCCCTGCCTAGAATAAAACTAATGCCATAGAAGGCAGGGCAAACAGATTGAAAGAATGTAGATTCTTGGTGAACATCACTACTTATGGAGTTTTCAGTTATGTTAGCCTTTCTTGTTTCAACCACACTGAGCTGGGTTTTGTCTTACTTGCAGCAGAAACTACCTGACTGGGCAAATGATTCAGTTACTCTGCTTGATCAGCTCAGAACTGGTTGAATATTTCTTCCAGTTTTTTCCATCACTCTCTATTGACTACATGCCATGAGTACTTAAATTGGCCCAGCTGACGTTGACATAAAGGTCGTGTACCTCATAAACTTTTATGAGAAATGATAGACTCTCTATTAAATATACTCAGGAAGAGGCAGATACAGAACCCCTGGAACCTCTTTCCTCCTGAACTTGATGTTCTTGGTGAGGAAGACCCAGAGCTGTGATACCGTGAGTACTTTTGGTGAAGAAAGTATGCCTTTCTTAAAATGCAGAGAAAACTAGAGTTAACACAGGTCCTTAAGAGGAAAGGATATAAAAAAGAAAGAAAAATGAAAATGCAATACAGAAAAGAAAGAAAAGGTAAAGGAAAATAAGAAGAGTTGACCAAAAAAGTCTAAGAAAATACAATGATGAGAAACAAAAATAAAGGGAAAAAATTCAGAAATAACTAGAATATGAAGATGAACATTTAAAAAAATCATATAAGAAGGCAGCACATTTGGTGGTCCCGTGGGTCTGTCTCTTGCTTCAACAGTGTTTGGACAGAACAGACCTGGGGACACCCTTTAAAAAAAATAAATAAAAAATAAAAAAATAAAAATCATATAAGAAAAAGAGGAGTAAGGAAAATGTAAAAACAAGGAAAGACATTAAGGCATTAAATGGCAGAGGCTCAAGGAGGGCAACAGTATTTAAAGAAAGAAGAAAGAGAGGAGCAAGAACTTGAGTTGATAATTGAGGCAGACCATACTGGTTAAAGAAATATATTTGTTCAACAGATTTTTTTTATAAAGTACATCTTAAGTTTTGACAATAGCAAAAGCTACATCAATAAATCCAATGTAAATCCTTTCCTTGGCAAAGTTGAGATTTTCGCGATCACAAACAATGAGAGTTTCTTGAATAAAGAAACTAGCAGATACAGAATAGAAGTGGAGAGAACCTTAGACAATATAGATAGTACAACTAACTAATTTTACAGGTGGAATACAAGCAGATTAGTGTCTTATCAAAGGATATCCAGTTATGTCAGGCCTCTCGGTTGCAGTTCATTCTGCCATACTATAGGACTTTAGAGCGGCAATTAAAAATTATTCCTATTAAAGTAGATCCAGTTGAATCCAGAAAAAGTGGCTTATTGTCTGCTGCAATATCAATTTTATAATCAAAGTGAGCTCACTCTTTCTCTTCCCTGACTTAAAAAATTTGAAAATAATTTTTATTCTTTTTCATAAATTTCCTGTTAACCAGTGTTTTTTCAGTCTTTGGCAAGATTAGAGAGAAGAGTAGACAGCCTTTAAATAGCCTAGCAAAGAGATAAAAGATCTGGTGTCCAATGGCACTGGCTTCAAATCTAGCAGAGCCACAAAGTGGTAATATCTTGAGGCTTCTCTTTTAGCACTTTTTCTTTCTTACTTGATTCCCTTTCTCACCCAGGACCCTGTGGACTTTGCTCTTACAAATTCTCATATCAACATACAAAACAATTTGATAAACTGCCAGTTTATGTTCATAGTAAGGTGGTATCACCTATTGGACATTTTAACTGTCCCATGGTGTTTGATTTTAAAATAAAGTAAATAAAAGTATAATTACAGTGATTTTACAAAAAGTTTTACTATCTAAATCAAACTTAAATCCAGGGATAGAACATAGGCTTTGGGGCCAGGCTGGCAGCATTCTTGTCCCCACCCTTGGACTGTCAACTTAGGTATATTTCGTAACCTGCTAGTCCTGTTCTTTCATCTGTAGAAAGGGTAATAGTTTTCCACCCCAGGAGTGTTCTGAGGACTGAGTGAGGTAACATTCAATTGCCCCACATGTGGTAAGTTCTCAGAAAATGTGCACTAGTATTATTATTATTATTATTATGTGTGTTAAGAGAAATGCGAAGGAACCTTAAGATGAGAAAGAAATTGTGTCACCCTTATGTTTTCAGTAATAACGTCATGGAAAAGGTAAGACATTGTAATAATTCTGAAAGAGAGGAAAGGTATCCAAATGAAGAAAGATAGAAAGGACAAACCTGGACAAGAGAAACCTAGATAAAGTAAGTGAGGAAGTAAATCTTTCGGTATGCTTATTTTTAAATTGTTATTTTCATTAAAAATGGCCCTGTGATAAGGGAACGAAGGAACACTGAGAATGGGTATGTTTTTCTCATAGTTCTTACGCATCTTTTATACTGTTTGGAAGAGAGGATATGAAAAGAAGCTTCATCAATATGAAGCCTTATTCATAACACACACACACACACACACACACACGTTTGAAATCAGCCTGGATTTCTTCAGTGTCTGCTTTTCTGAGGACTTTGTACACAAAGTCAGAAGTGGTGGCTTCAGTGGCCAGCCTCTAGGAGGAACAGACACTTTTATCTAATGTATGTTCTTTCAAATCTTAGGTTTATATAGCATTTTATTTATTTGCTATTTGTTCAACTTAGGTCCTCTGCGTTACAAATGGAAACTAATTTGTAAAAAAAATATAATTTTACAAAATTAAATATTTTCTTTGAACTTAACATCTTGAAACCTACATTAACTGAATTTCTTTCAATTAGGATGTGTTAGACTGTCATTAGTAGTCATTTTCCTCTCATTTTGGGAGTGGTTTGAGAACTATGGAGGAATATACTTTTGCCTTTCTGAAACTCTTGCAGATTCTTGTCTCATTCAGTATTTGTCTTTTGAAGAGTCACAGATCATGCTTTGAAATCAGAAAGCAGCCTTTTCCTGTGTATCTGAGTGTAAATATCTATCACCAGGAAGCAAAAAACAATTTTGAGTTTAGAGATTACATTAGATACCCCAGAACAACAGGTTGAAAAACCTGAAATTAGAATCTTATGTTATCATTTATTTTAAAATAATGATGAAAGAATATGGTTATTGAAATAAAGCCGGAATGAATAAAATACTCCTATGAAATTTTCTCAAAAGCTTGCCACTGCCTGGGCATGGTGGCTCACGTCTATAAGCCCAGCGCTTTGGGAAGCCGAGGCAGCAGGCTGCATTCCAGCCTGGTAGCAGAGCAAGATCCTACCTCTAAAAAAAATGAAAAATACAAAGAAGCTTCCACTGTGTTTCTCTTTGCCTTTTTCTCAAATGAGCAATCATTAGAAAATGTTTACTAATAACTAATACACTTTAACTTTTTCATTTCTAACAGAAGAAGGAAGAGATTCCCCTTACCTCCACAATGCGTAAATAATCTGTAATAAGAACCCAGCTTTCTTGGGCTTTTCTTTCTGTACCCATTTAAGGAATCGATTTTAAAATATCAAGCCATAATCATAACATTGTTTATAAGCAGCAATTACCAGAATATCTGTCTTAGCAGAGGTAATATAGAAGTTAAACGCAGAATTGTTTTTCAATTCAGAATGCTGCTTAAATTAGACTGCTTTATGTAAAGCTATTTAGTTGTATAGAAGTGTGGCTTTTGGCTACTTTTGAGGCTATTATAATGATAAATCTATATATTTTTAAATCCCATCATTATGAAAAAAAGACATACTTATCCCCAGTGAGTGCTAAAATCTCAGGGCCAAGTTAGCAAGGACCCCGGAAAAATGAGGCTTTACTGGAATAGTTCTTGTACTTCAGGGGTGTGACTTCCTTATCCCCTTCCCTCTAGTTATTAATATATAATAATATGTGCATTCTTTTGGAATTAAAATTCCAAGTTTTCTTTTGGGCATGACAATAAAAGGAAGGGAGACACCCCATATTCCCATTTCTCTCTTTCCCCTCAAGGCCAGCTTGACTTTTAGTTTAAGCTGCACTGCAGAAGGGAAGAAAATTAATCCATGGGCACCAGCAGTCTTTGGTCACCAGCCAGTAGGTTGTCTGTTATACTTACTCACTTGGAGAGAATAGATCCGTGCTCTTCAAAACAGCTGTGCAATTGCTGGGCGATTCTTAAAGAGGGTCCCTACCCAACTCCAGGAGTCCCATGGATTTCCTGACCACCTTTGTGTGGTTGGCAGACACATTTCATCCTACCTTCCCTAGTCCTTTGACCTGCCCATCACTACACCCTTCGTCCTCACCTGATCGAATCTGTACACTAGAACAGACATGGCAAATGACGGTTGCTTTTTGAGGCAAATTCATTCAATTGGGCAGAGCTGCCTGGAAAGTGTGAAGAATTGTGGGGCGACATCTGGGCTTGGCGTGGAAGTGTGCGGCAAAACACGAGTGATGTCTGCCATGAAAATAAAAGTCAGAAGTGGTGGCTCCAGTGGCCAGCCTCTAGAAAAAACAGAATGTGAGTGAAGATTGATTGCATTAAATCATTGTCTTAAAATAAACATGAGTCATGGCTTTTAGTGTTTTTTTTTTCCTCCATTCTTTCTTTTTTCTCCTTTCACAAAAAATAAAAGGATAGTGATCTTGCAATTGAAGCAGGAAAATTGAGAAATATCCTAATTCTGGACTAGCATTTACTTTTTATTTAGAAGGACTTTAAGATTAGGGAAAAGAGCAACAAAAAAACTAAGACACTCTATCTTCCTCCCAAAATTGAGATGGTAATATTATCTCCATTTTACCAATGGAGAAGCTGACAGCAAAAAAGATTCAGTGACTGTTAGAGAAGATGTCCACCAAGCCCTTGTTTTGTTTACTTAGCTGCCACACATTAAATTGGTTTTTCTCCTTTCTCTCCTGAAGGTGGAGGATTGGTGTTGTTTAAGATAATAATGCCAAATTCTGGAATTATATTTATTTGCATATTCACCCTTTTGCTTCATCGTCAAGTCTCAATTATGTGAAGTCAATAGATTACAGAAATGTTAAATGCCTCTTGTAAACAACAAATTAAAGTCACACATAGGTCATTGCCGATTGTTTAAGTTTAAATTATGATGCTTCCTCTTTATTTTTACCAAAACCTATTTAATGTCTATTTAAGGAAGATATGCTTGAATTATTAACAGTGTTTTTCTCCATAAGAATAATATAAACCTACCATATATCTGGGTTCAGAACTGCATTTACATTATATACATTTACATTGACCATTTTTTTCTTTATTAAAAATGAAAAACAAAAGAGAGACTTTATTTTCAATTAATTTTTGGTATTTTTGAATTAACACGATGCTTAAGAGAATATTAGAAAAGTAGCTGTAGTAGAAGACTCCATTATGATCACCTATTTTCTCAATAAGATTTAGAGTCCTTTTTGTTTTGTTTTTTTTCCCAGTAAATTTTTTATAAGAGAAAACATACTTATCGAGTGCTCATTATGTAACACAACTATGTTGGGCACTTTATATACATTTTCTCATTAGTTCTCATAAAAACTCTGTGTTCAAGGCATTATTAATCCCATTTTTATATGCAAAATTGAGACTCAAGGACATTAAGTAACCTGCCCATAGCCAAGTAGCCAGTAAATAGAAGAACTGTGATTTATACTTACTTGAATGTGAAACCTGTGTTCATTTCATAATTCTCTGCTGCCAATCTGTTAATGATCTATGTGTCTCCTAGAGAATGTCACTATATATATTTCTATGTGTACAAGCGTGTGTATATACATATACACAGGTATCTTATTACACATATATTATGAAAAAATATAAGCTGTTTTTTATTAAATAAAATATAGGTTAGTAGCTCCATCCTAAATTCTTGAATAACTTTTTCTTATATCTTCTCATACCTATGAAGAGAGAAGTACTACTAATCTGAATTCTGGTAAGATATTCCTGATCACTTGGCTATTTATTAAAAGATGCTTTGCAATCAACCTAGTTTAGCTTATTTTAACACAATTTTTCATTATTCCCATCTAATTCTTAGCAAACCAGAGATTAACAAATTATTTCTTAAAGTGCCAGATAGTAAATCTGTTCAATTTGTAAGCCATGGGGTTTCTGTTTCAACTGTTGCAGTTAGAAAACAGGTATAGATAATATGTAAATGAATGACTTGGCAGTGGTTCAATAAAAAAACTATTTACTAAAATAGGCAGCCAGCCCACGGACTGTAGTTTCCCAATCCCAGATCAAAACAATTGTATATGCCATTAGGGCTAATAAATGGATTTAACCTTTGACATCTCATGAAGTGTGTCATCTGACTTAAAGAACACAAAGAATAAAAATACCAATGCAAGGTTAACAATGCTTTGATCTTTGTTCCTTAGTTACCTATTCAGTTTTCATGAGTAAATGATCATAAACAAGAGTTCTCTTATTTAGAATATTGTATTTCAGACTTCTCCATCTCAGTAAATGGCAATTGCTATGTTAAAGTTCCTCCAGGCCAAATACACTGGAGTCTTTACTGATGCCTCTTTTCTCTCAGCCCATAAACAATATTGCAGCAAATCCTATTGGTTCTACCTCCAAATACATTCAAAACCCAGCCTCTTCTCACCACCGCCATCTTTTCCACTGTGGCCCAAGCACCATCCTCTCTTTCCTGGATCATTACAGTAGCCCTCCTAACTGGCCTACCTTGTACCCGTGCACCCCTAGTGTCTACGCTCTATACAGCAGCCACAGAGAGTCTATTAAAACACAAGTTGGAGCACGTTACCCTTCTACTAATACCTTTCAAGAGTTTCCTGCACCTCTCATGTTTAAAACCCAAGACTTTATAGTGACTTCCAAAGCCCCTCATTTTTCCTGCCATCTTTTCCCATTTCTGTGTCTGTCACCCCTCATTTCTGTGTTATAAATTCTGTCAAAGGTAAACAAAGATGGACATTAGTATAGTGGTAAGGACAGGTTTCAATCAGCAATAACCGCTGCAATAGGGAAAAGAGTTTAGCATGAACTGAACTCAACTTGGGTCTGTGAGAAACAGCAGGATATTTTGGGAATAGGAAGGAGGGTAAGTGAGGGTTCATCAGAGCCAGGGAAGTAAAACATTACAAAGGGTTGGTGTCAATGTGATTACTAGGCCAGCTGTGTTTACTAGCTGGAAATTGTCAAAGTGATGATTCTGTCCCATCATAGAGATTGGGAGACAGAGGCTTTGTTCTCAGGTGCTGGCTGGAACATTTTTTTGGTAGTCTTGAGTTTTCTCAAGCAAGAATTTTAAGCGGGGGTTGGGTCCTCTTAGGGATATAGCATTGAGCTGTTAGAAACTATTTTAGTGTCTGTTCAAGTCTTTGTATGCCAAGGTTGAGGCCTAGTTGAGAAGAGGGCTCAGAAGAGCCTGACTAGAGTTTAGTCAAGGAGATAATCTTTGTCAGTCTTTAGAGGTACAAAATAAATCAGAACTCTAATTCCACCATTTGCTGGCTTCAAGATCTTAGGCAAGATACTTAAATCTTAATGTGCTTCAATTTTCTCCCATCTGTAAAATGGGATACTGATAGTGCCTATCTGACAGGATTGTGGTTACGTGAATTAATATGTGTAAAGCTCAGTTAATGCTCAGTAAATTTAGTTATTAATATTATTATTTCTTCCCTAACGTACGTTACAATGGATTAGTTAAGACATGTTATCAAGTAGCTGACGCAAGGCCCTGTATGATAAAAATACCTTAGAAGACTTGAAATAAAGAATTACAGAGGATCAACTTGAGGATGAAGAGAGTAATTTTAAGAACAATACTTTAGTCAGTACTACAGTCACAATTGTCTAGAGCATATTATAGAAGGAGATTAGAATCTACATTTCTCTCTTACTGTATTAGGAATATCTTTGTGGAGATAGCAGGATTTGAAGAATGTATTTCAAAGTCTGGGAGAAAGATCGCAAAACCAAAATTTAGAATCCCTACAAAGGCACCCTTCTAGAAATAATGCTATAAACAGATGAAGTAATCAGAACCTCACCTTTTATAATGTCTTTAAAAGAATATACTAATCATTAAAGGTACAATTTACTAAGGGATGGAATAGTCATGTACCTTAGACATCAAAAACCATCATTGTCAAACATGTAAAATAAAAATTCAAAGTGAAGTTGGTTAAAATAAAATCATGGAGAGATATTTAGTGTATTGCATGGATTCCCAAAAGGCAAATATATAAAGCATTTGAATATTTCAATCAGCACAATGATTTTAAATATACAGTCATGTGCCTTATAACAATGTTTTGGTCAACAACGGACTGCGTGTATGACAGTGGTCCCATAAAATTATAATGGAGCTGAAAAATTCCTGTTGCCTATTGCTGTCAAAGCTGTGGAAACATCCTGACACATTGCACTATTCACATACTTGTGGTGATGCTGGTGTTCACAAACCTACTGCTCTACCATATAAAAGTATAGCACATACAATTATGTACACTACATAGTACTTGATAATGATAATAACTGTGTTACTGGTTTATGTATTTACTATTCGATACTTTTTATTGTTATTTTACAGTATACTCCTTCTACTTATATAAAAAATAGTTAATGGTAAAACAGCCTCAGGCAGGTCCTTCAGGAGGTATTCCAGAAGAAGGCATTGTTATCATAGGAGATGACAGCTCCCTACATGTTATTGCCCCTGAAGACCTTCCAGTAGGACAAGGTGTGGAGGTGGAAGACTGCCATACGGATAATCCTGACCCTGTGTAGGCCTAGGCTAATGTGTGTATTTGTGTCTTGGTTTTTAACAAAAAAATTTAGAAAGTAATTAAAAAAAAATAACATTTTAAAATAGACATTTATGGAAAAAAGGTATATAAAGAAAAAATATTTTATACAGCTGGACAATGTGTTTGTTTTTTAAGCTAAATGTTATTACAACAGGGGCAAAAAGTTAAAAAAAATTTTAAATGTTTATAAAGCAAAAAGTTACAGTAAGCTAAGAGTAATTTATTATTGAAGAAAGACAATTTTAAAAATAAACTTAGTGTAGCCTAAGTGTACAGTGTTTTAAAAGTCTACAATAGTGTACAGTAATGTCTCAGGCCTTCATATTCACGCACATACTCAGAACAGCTGCATTCATGGTAAGTGCCCTATACAGGTGTACCATTTTTTATCTTCGTACCATATTTTTTACTGTACCTTTTCTGTGTGTAGATATGTTTAGATCACAGATACTTACCATTGTGTTATAGTTGCCCACAGTATTCAGTACAATAACACACTGTACAGGTTTGTAGCCTAGGAGAAATAGGCTAGACCATATAGCCTAGGTGTGTGCAGTAGACTACTATAGAGGTTTGTTTAAATACACAGTATAAGGTTGACACAATGACAAAATCGCCTAATGATGTGTTTCTCAGAAACATATCCCCATTGTTGTGATGCATGACTGTATTTAACATGTAGTAAATTTAATTTAATTTATATCTTGTATTTGGGGAAGAGAATATAAATTTTTTTCTAATGTATATAGAACATTTATAAAAAATTATATAGCTGGACATTGAGAAATTTTAGTTGATTATAGTAATTAGACTTTTTATACTCCTATCCACTGATAATAATCCAAAAAAAATGGAAATAGACCTTAAAAGTCATGGAAAACTTAGCTACTTAGAAATTAAGGATCATTCTTCAGCAAAAACCCTTAAAGAAGGAGAAAAATCAAAACTGAAATTTTAAATTGGTCTAGAAAGTCATGACAAGGAAGATACTTGATAATAAAACCCATGAGACCTAGCTAATGTAGTACTCAGAGAAAAAGTGATAACTTTAAATTCTTTTATATTGAAAAAAGTAGAATAAATTAAAATAGAATGTAATATAAATATAATTTGAATATAGAAGTGTTCATTTTAAGAAATGAGGGAAAAAGCAATAAAATTAATGAAAAGAAAGAATGAAGATAAAAGCTGAAAATAATAAATAGATTAAAAAAATAGAAAGTGTAAACACAATAAGAAACCATTTATTTGAAACATCCTTTAAAATGGATAAACTCATGGCAAGCCTAACGAAGGATTTAAAAAATACCATCCTACTAAATCCAGGAGACACCTAAAAAAATGCCAAAAGTTATACATTATTAAGGATTATAAAGGATAAGGAATTTTTAGTTGTGCACACATACACAAACTTTTAAAGATGAGAATTATTTAACCAAGAACAGAATGATAAAAACACAAATGACAGAAAAAGGGTAAATATACCAAGTATACAAGAGGTCCTACAGATTATCGAGAAAACAAGCAGCCCAAAAGAAAAGTAAATGAAAAATATTAATGTTAAAGTAACAAAATGACAAAAATTCGACCCTGTTAATAATCAGAGAAATTAAAACTAAGGAAAAAATAAGTTACTATATTTTTCCACCCATTCATTTGGCAAAAATTGAAAATAGCTATGATATACAGAGCTTTTAAGGATGAGAAGACATAGGGCAGTATTCCATTGCTGATGGGATAGTGCATTGCCCCGAGCTTTTGAGGAAAGTTATCTAGCTAAAATCGTCTTTTAAAGTAAAATACTCATATCCTTAAAATTTTAGAAGATTCTATAGAATAGAGATGGGGTCTCGCTCTGTCACCCAGGCTGGAGTGCAGTGGTGTGATTATAGCTCACCGTAACCTTGAAAACCATGGCTTAAGTGATCCTCCCACCTCAGCCTCCTGAGTAGCTAAGACTGCAGGTGCACGCCACCATACCCGGCTATTTTTTTATTTTTTGTAAAGATGGGATCTTGCTATGTTGGCCAGGCTGGTCTTGAGTCCCTGGCCTCAAGCAATCCTCCCTCCTTGGCCTCTCAAATCACTGAGACTATAGGCATCAGCCACCACTCCCAGCTGCATTCTATAGAATATTAGGCAATAAGTTTAAGACTGAGTAAGGTCTACATCTCTTGCCTTAGAAGTATTGCCATTGTATATTAAGTGGGAAAAGTAAACTGCAGAGTCATGTGTGAAGTGTGATCCCATCTTAATAAAAATAAGTAATAACAAAATCCCAATACATGTGTGTCTGTTTGGTTATGTATTTTTATTGTGGGCATGGAGGAAGTTGGAAAGAGGTACCTCAGGCTGTAAGCACTCGTTCCCCTGGAGAAGTAGCAGTGGAGGAGGATGGCAGCAAATTTGGGGGGTATATAGCTAAGTTGTTTTATCATTAAAAAGATCATCTATTATTTTGTACTTGTGAAAAATTAATAAAGAAGTAAATAATATCGCCAACAAAAAGAATGCAGCTGGATCTTCTACCCTTCGATATATCCCTAACTTTTCAGAAATCGTACAGTTTTCCATACAGTGCCTCTAATTGCTAAATTTTTAATTCCTATTCCTCTGCTTTGCAACAGTGTTACTAAGAGAGGCTGATTAATTAAAGAATTTAGGAAATTTGGTACACGTTTAGAAACAAATAGAGCCAGATTTGTAGGAGGTCATTCTTCTATTATAGTCAGTCTACAGATATCTGTGAAAGGCAACCATACATATCTTTCTACATTAGCAAGAAAAGTGATTCCCTTTGCTTATTAACCACCAGAAAAATTCTCTTTGTTTCACTTATTTTCGGATTTATATAGTCTGAATTAATATTTTAATAACCCTATTCAAGAAAAGCATTTGGAACCATTCCACATGAATGTTGCATTCTTTAAGGAAGGTACAGATTGCTTTTCAAAGATAATGTATTGTACTTAATCATGTATAAAGACACAAATATGATGCACACATTAGAGGAATAGTTCTCTATTAGCAGGCAAAAGTCACTCCATCCAGCAAACCTCACAGCACTTTTAAAGAGGAGGGTATATAAAAATAATGAGTACGTTTCTATTGTACGATGTGTCATACTCCCACCCTCAGCTAATCCAGTATTAAATGAAAGCATTTGCCATGGCAACATCGATTTACAAAGGGCAAACGATGTTTCTGGGAGATTGGAGTATTTCCTTCCATAGGTTTCAGATGCCTACACAGTTAATACTTTAACAACCTTATTTAATAATTATATATATAACTGAAAAGGCTTTTAAAATTATTTTTAAATGTTGTAATTTGGAAATAGAATGCAAAGCAAAAGAACAAACTCTTAACAAAAACTGACATCGAATCGAATAGAAGCAGAAAAATACCACTAAAACATTTTAGCCTTCACTATTTATGGGAATAAAAATTATTTCATGTGCTAAGCTGTACTGAATTACGGTTAAATCATTTGCTTCCAACTGAATGATCATTTTGCTATGAAAAATGCAAATTCTCTGTTTACCTCACTATTTCTGCACTTGATATTATCAGTTACAATGTTCAGCCTCCCCATCTTGGACAGGTTAAAATATTAATTTTATCTCCTTAATGTAGTTTTCATAAATGCTATGACAGTCTTCACAGATATTTTGCTGTCATGGTTTCATCAACTTGACTCAGACTATGAAGGCAGACACAGTAGATGTACGAAAGAAGATAGATTGGTAGCCTGAGTAAATGCAAGTTTTAAAGAGGTGACCGTAATGGGGACAAACAAGTTTAGAAGTTAAAAAATCATCTCTGTATTGTTTCTCCGCTGTCATAACCACTCCATAATATAAAATGGAGGAAATTGTGCTCAGGGGTGAGGGAATTAAGTTCCTGCCCTAAATAGCTTATACTTGAGAGCAAAAAAATTTATCTTACTCAACATAAATTCTTTGACTCTGCCAGAGGTAAATACTGTTCTATTTTCTACCTATCATTTATCTGATAAGCACAGTAAGCTTGGATCTTGAAGCTGTGCCTGTTGGGTATAAGGGGACTTCTAGTCCTTTAATCAATTATGGCAGGAGTCAGTTGAAATAAATAAGGTATTTTATACAGTTACTGCCCACAATATTCACTTTTCGCTTTGGTTTGTGATGACCTGTAAACTTTCTGCAATAGCCAATGAGATTTGAAGCACCAGTGAAGCAAATAAAAGCCAAATTTAGTACTGTTTAATGCCTTCTTGTCTGCTGCTGCTTGAAGACTCCAAGTTTATTGGAAGACAGTGTATCATTTATTTCCCCACTTCCCTCTTTCCTCAACATGTATTCCCCAAATTCAAAAATGTCAACTGTCAAAAAAAGTTGAATCTAATATACGAATATTAGAATATATGAATCTAAGATAGTCTCCTTGCATTTGTAAAATAAACCCTCCAGAACATATTTATCATGGTTAAGCACTTTATAAAGAATAGAGATTAGCAAACCAGTGATTCACTGTCCCGTTTACATTTGTTATGACAGGGAACATTAATTAAATTAAGAATGGCCTTGTCTCTTCATTGTGGAATTTAGTTCCAGAAATTGAGAATGAACTTTTTCTGAGAGATAAATTCAAACCCTCTAGCAAAACTCAAAGATATTATAACATATATATTAGTATTAATAGAGTTAATTCCAGCATATATAAAATTTTTAAGTATTTTTGCCAGAGTATTGAAATGTAAACAAATTTAAAATGATTTTTCCAACTCTTCTTTTCTAAATATCAGTCTGCCAGACTATTTTCCCTCTCAGTCTTTTATCAAATAATCTTATGAAGCCATTGTTCTTTACATTTATTTTTCTATATTTAAATGTCAGTCATTATAATGTTATAGAATATGTGTCCCTTTGCCTACGAACCTACCTTATTCTCTCAAACTGATCTGGTCTGAGTGCCATAATAATTTGTATCACTCTTATGGACCTATTGTGTTGTCACTTACAGTGATTAATTTTTGTGTTTTAAATCTCTCACACTAAAGGATCTCTGAAACCAGTAATGACTGCATCTTACTCATCTTTGTGCTTAATTTTGTCAGTGTATGCTCATACTGAGCAAACAAATATGATAATCTACATTTAAAAGAAGGCAGCTTCTAACTCTCCAGCGGAAAAGAATATAGCTTGCACAGTGTTTTATATTATTTCTTGCACTTAGAAGGCACTCAGTGAATATTGTTGATTGATAGATCTTCCTTGAATCTATACCTAGCTGTTCTTTCTGCTCTTGGGTACAGGTAGGAAAGCAAGTTGGTTGATGATCCATATTATCTAGTAAAGATTATCTGTCTAGTTAGGGCTGTATTCCCAGTGCCTTGCAGAGTGTCTGATACTTAATAGGCATTAATAAATGTTTGTTAGGAAATGATATTTATTGATTGTTGCTATGGTTTGGATGTGGTTTGTCCCCACCAAAACTCATGTTGAAAATTGATCCCCTGTGGGGCCTAGGGGAGGTTTTTGGGTCCTGGGGGCAGATCCCTCATGAATAGATTAATGCTCTCCCATGGGGGTGAGTGAGAATGGATTCGTTCCCAGGAGTGTGTTAAAAAGAGTCTGGTTTCCCTTCTTGCTTCCTCTCTCTTGCCATGTGATCTCTTTGCCACATCCTTCTGCTTTGGGGCATAAATTGAAGCAGCCTGAGGCCCTGACCAAATGCAGCTGTCCAATGTGGAACCTTCCAGCCAGCAGAATCATGAGCCAAATAAACCTGTTTTCTTCATAAATTACCCAGCCTGAGGTATTCTGTGATAGCAACCCAAAATGGACTAAAATAGTTGTGTTTTTTGGTCAAGGCACAGAACACATTAGCAAATACAGATTGATTAGGCAGGTAGACTTCCACGGAATTTATAGTTTAGTAAACATCTCATCTCTTTTGGTTAAAGTGATTCAATTACATTAGACTATTTACCTCCTTAGTGGTCTAAATCTGTGGTCCCCAACCCACGCCATGGACTGGTACCTGTCTGTGGCCTGTTAGGAACCAGGCCGCATAGCAGAAGGTGCACAGCAGGCAAGCAAGAAGCTTCATCTGTATTTACAGCCACTTTCCATGGCTCGCATCCCCACATAAGCTCCGCCTCGTTTCAGATCAGTGGCAGTATTATATTCTCATAGGAGCGCAAACCGTATCGTAAACTGTGCATGCGAGGGATCTAATTTGCGTGCTCCTTATGAGAATCTAATGCCTGATGATCTGAGGTGTAGTTGAGGCCGTGATTCTAGCATTGGGGAGCGGCTGCAAATACAGATTACCATTAACAGAGAGATTTGACTACACAATAAATGTAACGCGTTCGGCTCATCCTGAACCATTCCCCCAACCCCCATCTGTGGAAAAATTGTCTTCCATGAAACTGGTCCCTGGTGCCAAAACGGTTGGGGACCCCTTATCTAAATTCTAGGCGTCTATAATTCTTTTCATTTCTTCCTTTTAAATGTCATCTGCGTTTGTCCCCTTTCCTCTCTGTTCCAGCTACACTGGATGCTTTCAATTCCTTGCACTAGTACACTCCCTCTCAAGAGTCCTTTGCCCACGCTGCATCTCACTGAGATTGTTCTGCCCTCCTTGTTTGACCTGGTTCATACCTTCCCATCTTTCAGCTCTCAGCCTGGGCATCAGTGTCTCAGAGAGGCTGTTCCTATCTCCTGTTCGCCTTGTTCCTCCTCCTCCCCACACCCCACCTCTCAGAGTGCTATTGTAGCTTTCTCAGCACCGCCTGCCTCTTTGTTCAGGGTAACCCTCACAACTGCAATTCTACATTTGTTAATGTCTTTATTCAGTTCATGCCTCTATTTCTTCAGCCAACTGCAGACTATGGAGGGCAGGAAGCACATCTGGTTTTGGTCATCATTGTGTCCCCCCTGTCCAGTCCAGTGTGTGGCAGTAGTAGACCTGGTATATATTTGTGGGACACGTAGACGCATGGGACACGTGCCTGGACGAATGGGTGAATTCCCACCGCTACGCTCCTGCTGTAGACTTCACTGATAGCAACACCTCCTGGTCTGCTCCCCGCTCCGTTACTTCCCCCTCCCACTGCACCCTCACTGCTCATTCTCAGTTCCATCCAGGTCTTCTTCCTCAGGGACTGCACCTGAGATTTCATGCCCCACGCCCCTCTCACTCTCTGAGACTAGCATCACATCTAAATAGATCTAAATTCTATTAATAATTTAGATCAAGTTAAAATTCTCTGACCTAAATTATAGAAAAATCTCACATCTAAATTCTCTTTATCTTCCGAGGCCTTTCATTGTCTGGCGTTATCCAACTCCTTTTCTTGGAACTCCCTCAGCTATTACCTCTGTACCTAATAGTCCAGGTAGCGCACTGTCTCTGTGTCCACCACACTTACTCCCGTCTTAGGGTTTTGTTAAAACTAATTTTTCAGCTCAGAGTGCCCTCCTCTTACCTCTGTGTATCTGAGTTCTTCCCCTCCTTGTGGAGACTCTGCTTCTCTGTTCAGGGCTTCTCAGAAGCTGAGAGAAGCCTTGGTCACTTCCTTTTGTTTTGTTTTGTTTTTCTTTAAAGTGATGCTTTTATTTAAAATACGTTTTTACAAATACTAAAATTTTGTGGAATTAATGTGCTAAAATCATATGAATACTTGGCACCATTTGAAATATAATTCGGCCATAGAGTAGCCTGCACACCTTAACTGAGTGGAAAAGGGAAACAGATTTACGACTTTAAGAACATGTTTTAAAAATAAAAGTTTTTCATAAATTTCAGTGCTTCCTTTTGTTTTTAAGGCTTCCATTTCATAATTTTTAAAATACTAAGAAATGCCGAAACAGAAGTATTAAATCAATGGTGTATTTTGTGTGCTGGAAATTCTCCTCCGGCCTCTCCCAATGTCCTTCCCACCTTTCTCCAGCCCATTCCATGCTGCGGGAGGCTGACCTTTATGGCCTACATCCTTGGGCTCCCTTGATCTCTGGCTTCCAGTTGGCTTTAGTTTGTAGGAAGAACTGGCAGAAGACTGGCAAGCAGGAGGAGAATGAGGTCAGGGTACTATTTTCTTGGCTTCTTTTCTTCTGGGCAGCAGGTTGAGGGCGACTGTGTTCTCTCCCGATGCCGTAGCTCCTATCGTCTTCTATGGCTATAGCAGTTTCTGGTTTGGTAACTCTTCCTCTTTTTGCCTGGTGGGTCTTGGGGTGGTAACAGTTTGCTGCTTTATAAATCCGTGGGGTGTTTTAATATCCCTTACCCTTTTCCCTTAGTCTAGACACCTTTGTCCTTGGGTCCTTGTTAAATGCTTCTGAGTTGCCCCCTTTATTTGTGCCTTGCATTTTCTAAAGGAACTTGATTGATATCATTTAAATAGTAAGTATAGCAAATTAATTATTTCATTATAGAAATGGTAAAGTGCAATATACAGTGCCAGTCACAAGATCATTCGCAAGATAATTATAGGATTTGTAAAATATATTAATTCGTTGTGCATTACAAGTGATGGGGTCTGGACACAAGTTGAAACTTGTAAAATGAATATCATCTTTTCTCAGGCCTGTCTTGTGTTTCTGACTCCGTGTAATCTCATTAGGAGAAAAGGCCCTCTGTGAATGTTAGTCAAAGCCACATGGCCCTCCTTCCCCATGCCTGGTTTATCTCTCTAGGACCAAGTCAGCCATGTGGTCTCTCCCTTCTCTGAATTCCTATTGCTTTTCCAGTCCTTACCACAGGCTTAATACTTCGCCATTTCCTGATGGTAGACTTTAGTTTCTAAAGTTTCTGAAAGGGAAGAATTGTTTGTATCACCCTTAAATACAGTTTATATTGTCTATAGTGTTTATGTTCTATAACTGCTGGATATAAAAGGTCAAGTTATCTTATATGACCTACTAAAGGCCATTGACTATAGAAACCTAATTATATAATGATGATAATTTAGGATTGTTTCATTTTGTTTTACTTACCATGCTATGTGTGTGCGCGTGCATGTGTGTATGTAAACTTGAGAAAACATGAGAAAATTAAGCTGACTTTAAAGTATTGAATTTTTTTTTTGTTAAGTGTTAGGAATTTTTCAAACTGGCTTTAAAAAGGATACCATGCACTGAAGTGCAGTATCTGTGTTTATAATGTAAAAATGAACTGATGACAAGTAAAAACAAATCTGGAAAATGGGCATTTGCAGTTTCTACAGCTATTTAGTTCATTATAATAATATCTTCATTAACTGTATGACAGGTATCCACCCTGGGAGCTTAGAAAACAACCTTTGTAGAGTTATTCCTTTTTTTTGAATTATTAATATTGTCTTGAATGGAAAGTTGGAAAATTACAGTGGGATAAATTTGGTTTGATAGCCTTAAAAAAACTATAAATAAAATGCTTAAAGGAAGAAATGACTCAATGCTCTGGAGCTATTTTTGTAGGAACAGGCCCTTTATGAAAAGTTCTTAGTCATATACCACAACAAAATTCAATAAACTAATTCACTGTGTACCCAGTTCCTCTGCCAGGTGGTCTTTGGGAGTACAAAGAAGAATAAATCAAGGCTTCAGCCATTAAAACACTGTCCAATAACAGGAAACAGACTAGAGAAAAAAGAGCTTTCTTGTAACTCCTAATGCTGAAATAGAGATGTTTATGACGTACAAAGGAAAATCATAGAGCATTTCTAAGAATATTTTTATATTTGATTTTATAGTTCCTCTTAAAAGTTAAAGACTAAGGATACAAATCTGTTGAAATGTTTCTTTTATGAATTGGAAGTCTAAGGAAAATGAATAGATCATAGAATCACAATGACAGAGGTAGGGAGAAGCAGAATGACTTTGCCCTTGATCATTGTAGTTAAAGATATGACTCTGTCATTAAACATAAGTACCCCTGGCCTCTTCTTTGGAAGACAAAAGGTGTCATTTTTAGGAGGCACAATTGCCTTATATTAACTTAGAACTGAGTTCCGTCTCTTATTTCTCCCAAGATCATCAGGCTTGCTGAACTGGGAATTGGCATTTTATCCATTCTTGTCTTCTTATACATAGTATGTCTTGGCAGCTAGCTGAGAGACGCAGCAGAACATGTCTAAGTGAGTATATATTTAATTAACATTGTTATTTTACTAGACAAGAAGACAATTATTTCAAAAATTCTGAACATTCCAGGTCAATACACTAAAATGGTCGTGGTTACCCAAAGATTATCTGCTGCTAGTTAAGCTCAGAATGCTGTCAGGACCTATTGTTTGCCTACTCTATGGACATCTTCTCCTCTTCTTTCTTGCCTGACAGAACTCCACTTTTGTTCCAGCACTGGCCTTTAGTTCAGTAAGTGGATCTTTATTAGTATAAGTCAGTTATGGTGATACCTTTTCCCTTGCTAATGATTGTTTTAGAGATGAGCATGTGATGTTATTCTGGCCATTTAAATGTGAGAGGAAGTCTCTTGGAGCTGAAGTGCTTCTGGGAGTTTCCTACTTGAAAAGGGCCTTAAGGAAGAGACTTCTCCCTCCACTAGCCTTTGGAAATTGCGTTGTGAGGACGTGATACTGGGAGCTGCCTGTGATCATGAAGAGAGAATCCTTTAGATAAAAGGCAATGTATTGAATATGACTGAAAATAACTGAGGTTGGAAGTAACCTGATTCCTTGACATCGTTGAGTTGCTGGATGAAATATTCATTCTTGCATCTCTTTTACTTCTGGACTTCTCGTCATGCGAGAGACTACATCTCTGTTGGCTTAAGTCATTTTGAGCTGGTCTTCTGCAGTTTGCAAGCAAATGCATTCTTAGTGATGATAAACATTTTCTTAGATGTCTTACTTATAACCGAGATGCCATATACGTATTTAATATGGTCTATGTGATACATCTTGATGAACACGTGCTCAGTACACTCTGAGGAGAAAATGGCTGTTTCTGATAAACACTTTTCATAGCCCTAATTATGCATTGCCCTTTTGCTCTCTTTTTAAAATCATTCTACCAATTTTAAGTGCCACTAGCAGTGAAATAAAAATTTAACCATCTTTCAAGTTGAAAATTCTGCTAATAGTTGCCACAAGCGCATAAATATATTTGAGCTTTACAAGATTATTTGCATATTTTACATCTTCTCTTCCACAAGAAACTGTAAGGCAATGTTGTACTGTGCTGGTACCAGTTATCAATGCATAACAAACAGAAGTGCAAATAATACATTAATACGTTAACTTACAAATTGTCCTTTGCTTATATGTATAGCAGATCCTCACAGTTTATACACTATTCTTCAAATTTGCAAAGAAAATACATATTTTACTTTTAAAAATTGATCTATTATAGCTTCTTAATTCCAGGACCTCTGGGTAGCAAGGGAAGAAAATCTTAAAAGTATCAATTAAAGGTATCTCAGTCTCTTCTGATTCAAGACAATCAGCTTAACTTTTTATTCAGCTCTTTCCCCTCCTCTCTTTTTTATTTGTCAGTATAGTATTTGGCTGTATGGGAAAGGTGGTCTTACATGAATGCCCTTGGGCAGTGGATGAGGTCTTAAATGAACAGGGTTCATTGACTCTGTTTCCTTAATTGGTATCATCTTCGATGCCTGTGACTGTGAAACTAATCTCCCTTTGCTAGAGGACTTCCTTTTACTTCTTCCCCCTGTTTAGAAGGGTATTCTTCCATGTCATGTTCTCTCCCTTTCCTAGATTAGCTTTAGCCCGGCCCTCTTCCTTGGGGCCATAATAGAATGCCTACTGGGGAACCAAATATGATTTATTTGGGAGAGAAATGTGAACACAATAGCTTAATATTTTGAAAATATTAGTCTTCTTACAAATATGTGATGCCTGAACACCCAAAGCCTTCCCTAGAACTGTAACATTTATACAACTATGCTAAAGTCCATTGGATTGTTACTAAAAATTGCCTATTTTAATATTATAATATTTGCTCTTTTCTTACTCTTTTATGTGAAAAGTGTCTACTTTTGTAGTGTATCGCCTCATTAGTTCTTGATGCATTATAAGAAATTAAAATCAGCATGTGCTGAAAACGTAAATTAGGTGTTTATGTTGACACCACTAATCTGTGGAACAGGAATAGTTTTCTGTATTGAAAATCAACAAAGATCCATTGAGATTAAATACTTGGTGGAAGTCTGCTGGAGCTTATATAACACTAACATTGCTTCAAGTAATTTTCTCACATTGTCTTATTTTGAATATTCATGATTTTTTAATTAACCAAGTGACCTATTCTTTTTCTTCAGTCTTCTAAATCCATATTTGCTTTTTGTTGCTGTTGTTACTGTTTTTCGCTTTTCTTTTCATTGATGTTCTTTTTTTCCTGTTTCCCAAGTTGCCCCAGTTCCTGTGACCGTCACTGAAGTAGCTGGTAGGAAAACTTTGTGCTGACTGCTAGGTGCCATTGCTGCAGGCATTTCTTCACTGGTGCCAGTGTAGATGACAGCGCTAGAGAGGCTGAGGGTA